>CAUYLG010030443.1:0-196495 GCA_963573385.1 Cacajao melanocephalus
GGGTGGCTGTGGTTGGTGGCTGTGGTAGTTTAACTTGTGCCCAGGATGCCAACGCTGCTGTGAACCTTGATCATGCCACTGCCCTGTAACCCGGCGGACATAGCGAGACCCAGTATAAAAAAAAAAAAAAAAAAAAAAAAAAAAGTAGCTTTCGCTTTTGGATCTGGACACATTAGCACAGCTCAAGTGCAATGCAAAAGGCTTGTAGGGCACCCAGCCTCTCCTCGCTATCCAAATAAGATGAATAGAAGTTGCATATTTCCTGTGTAACATTCTGTGTCTTCTCTAAATCCACAGTAGCCACAAAAGGTCCATTTTGCCCACAGAAAACTGAAAGACCAATAAAGTGAAGTAGATTGGCTAAATAATCTTAAACGTTGTTCCTGGCTCTAAGATGTCAGAGTGCCTCCAATTATGCAATATCTCTAAACTACTAAAACTTGGGTTAGTCAATAAATAATCTGAGTGGACTGTGTGTATTTAAAGAAAGCAAGGAGACCCAGATCCTTTCCCTACGAATTTCAATCTCAGGTCAATTACAATTCATTTCATTAGTGAGTACCTACCAGGTGCTAAAGCGTGTGTCTGCTTTCCCTTCTCCAGTGGTTCTCAATTTTCACTGTGCATCAGGACCTCTTGGGGGAGCTTGACAAACAACTGACGTCCAGACTGCCCATGCCAAGATTTCAGTTCATTTGATTTAGGGTAGGGTCTGTTGTAAGAAGCAGCCCAAGTGATTCTGACGTGCAGCCAACATCGAACCTTCCATGGCTAAGTCCCTCACCACCACCACGTTTTGTGGCAAATTCCAACAGGCAGAATTTACATAAATGGCCTCTACCTCCCTTCATACCAGAGAAGGTGAGACTTGGAATTAAGTCATACTCTCACTGTGGGGGTAAATGGAAGTTAGGATTAGGGGTAAAGATTAAGAAAAAGAACAAAGAAGACAGAAGAGAATTAAAATGCTTTGTGCTTATTATCTCACTTAATCACAGCTACCACCCCTCGGATAAGCAAGCTGAAGCTCAAGAGATTCAACAACTCACCAGATCACTCAGCCAGTAAACAACAAAACAAGAATTTAAACCAGTCTCTTACCCCAAAACCTAGGTTCTACTCATGTTACCCTCCATATCCTGCAGGTCTAACTTCAAGCTCCCGTACCATAAGCAACACCTCCTATCTTATCAACCAGATGTGAATCTGGTTGCCAGTGGTCACATCCCCCAAAGTCCTGTCTTTTTACACAATCAGTATCCAAAAATGTCTCCTGCTCACATTTGGCCTACTTAGTCTTAAATACTGTATTAGTTAGGATTAGGTTCTACTCCATGGGACAGAAAACACAAAATAAGAGTGGCTCAATTAAGATACTTCTTTCTCGTGTAGAGGAATCCAGGGGTAGGTGGGTCCAGGGGATTCCATGGCATCAGGGACCTGTGCTGCTTCCATTTTGTCTTTCTGCTTTGCTCAATCATGCCTTCCTCCTCATGGTCCAGGATAGTTTCTTCAGTTCCATGCATTCTGGCTGGCAGTAGTGGCTTATGCTATAATCCCAGCACTTTGGGAGGCCAAAGCAGCAGGATCACTTGAGGCCAGGAGTTGGAGACCAGCCTGGGCAACATAGTGAGATCTGGTTTCTACTAAAAATTTTTTTAAAAAGCCAGGTTTGGTGATGCACACCTATAGTCCCAACTACTCAGGAGGCTGAGACAAGAGGATTGATTGAGCCTGAGAGATTGAGGCTGCAGTGAGCTATGATCACACCACTGTACTCTAGCCTGGACTACAGAGTGAAACCCAGTCTCAAGAACAAACAAAACAAAAACAACCAAAAAGATACTTCTGTAAGCCACACACACTCAACAGTTTCACTTACATTCCGGTGGCCATAACTTAGCCACATGGCCAGTTAGCCAGCTGGGAAACAAGGCCTTTACTATAGGCGGCCATTTGCCCAGCCAAAAAAGGGGGCTCTTTTACTAAAGACAAGAGTGACAGGACAGGAACAGTTAAGTCTCAGCCATGGTTTGCTGGCTGGCACTCCAGTCTTCACCTCTAGGACTGAAGCCCTAACCTGGACACCATCAGCCTAGCAAGTCCAGGAGTCTGATTTACTCATTCCTCTTGCACCAGCTTCTCCTGCCAATCCCACAGCTTTTCGCTTCACCTCAGACTTCTAGTGTACCATCAGCTACTCTGCCTTTTGCTGCTGGGCTCCACAGCTCCACCTTTCTAACTGAGAAACCTGGTACCTAAAGCTATGATATCAGGACTACTCAGTCCTTTAGATGCTATGCCTCGACCTCCTGACCTCCTGGTCCCCCATTGCTTTTTTTCTTTCTTTTTTTTTTTTTTTAAGACAGCATATCACTCTGTCACCCACACTGGAATGCATCCTTGACATCCTAGTCAAGCCATCCTCCCACCTCAGCTTCCTGAGTAGCTTTAACTACAGGCACATGCTACCATGCTCGACTTACTTTTTTATTTTTATTTTCAGTAGAAATGAGGTCTCATGATGTTGCCCAGGCTGGTATCGATCTCCTGAGCTTAAGGAATCCACTCACCTCAACCTCGCAAAGTGCTGGGATCACAGGCATGAGCCATCGTGTCTGGCCCTGGTTTCCCATTTTTGAGTCAGCTTTCAGCCAAGTTGATTTCACTTGCTAGGTCAGACAGGGCTGGAAGCCCTAACCCAGTATCTGACACATCACCCCCACAGCATTGTATTCATGCCATATGGCTTTCCATGACTCTAGCTGAAGCTATAACTTCATGGGAAAGAAGTTGGACAGCTAAGTCTGACTGCAACAGAAAGAAGCAAGGGCACAGGATAAGACAGCCTGGACTGGAATCCTCGATTCTCCATTAACTAGCTGTGTGACCTTTGTGGGCTTTTCCCTTCATCTCAAAAATAGAAATAAGAATTTTTATTTCACATAACTGTGGTGAGAATCAATATGATCATGTATGTGGAAATACTCTAAACAATGTAAAGCTGGCCAGGCATGGTGGCTCACACCTATAGTCCCAGCACTTTGGGGGGCTGAGGTGGGCGAATCACTTGAGCCGAGGAGTTCAAGACCAGCCTGGGCAAAGGCAAAACCTGGTCTCTACCAAAAAAAATATATATATATATTATATATATGTACGCATATATATGTGTACACATATGTACACATATATGTACATATATAATATATATTATATATGTGTACATATATAATATATACATATATATGTGTACATATATCATATATGTTTATATGTGTATATAAAATATATACACACATACACATATATAGATATACACACACATATATATACACATATTATATATATACACATTATATATAATTTATATATTAATATATGTCCTATTTACCTATTAAATATATTTTTTATATATTTTATATATCTATATAAACTAGTCGGGTGTGGTGGCACATGCCTGTAGTCCCAGCTACTTAGGAGGCTGAGGCAGGAGGAGGCTTAGGAGGCTTGAGCTCTGAAGGTGAAGGTTGCAGTGATTGGAGATCACGCCACTGAGCTCTCACCAGGGTGCTGAGTGAGTCATCCTCTCAAAAAAAAAAAAAGTGTAAAGCCCATGATAGGAGACAAGGGTCTCTTACTTTCCCTTCTGTCTCTGGGGGTGGGTACCCCCAGAGTTTTTCAGGACCTCCCATCTATACCCTTTCTATTCCGCTTCCTCAGCCTCTTTCCTTGCAGCAGTTACCGTTCTGCCCTTCCTACACTCTTTTACAGAGCTTTTCAGGAAAAGAAAAGAGAACTGTTGACATAGGAGGGTCTAAAGGAAGAAATGAGTGCTCCATTGGATCAGAAGGATCACACTGATAATCAGAGCAAATAGGTGCTCTCCTAAGCTCTTCATAGATATAAAGCCATATAAGCCTCAGAGCAATTAAATAAAAGAGGGTCTGTGGGCAGCAGCCTCTAAGACAGCCCCTAGTGATCTCTGCTCCTGGATTTGATGCCTTCTGTAATCCCCTTTCCTTGAGTGTGGGCTGGATCTAGTGACTCACTTCTAACAAGTATAATATGGCACAGTGATGGATTGTGACTTCCAAGATTAAGTAACCAAAAGACTGTAGCTTCTGTCTTGGGCACCATCTCCCCCCCACCACTCTCTCTCTTGCTTAGTCTAAGGAAAGACAGCTGCCACTTTATAAGCTACCCTATGGAGAGGCTCATATCTAAGGAACAGAGAGAAGCCTCCAGCCAACCACCACCAAGGAACCGAGGCCTTCAGCCGAATAGCCCACCAGCAAGGAAGTGAATCCTGCCAACAACCACGTGAGTGAGCCTGGAACATATCCTTTCCCACTTGAGTCTCTAGATAAGACCACAGTGGAACAGCTTGGAGCCAGAGGCATGCAGCTAAGCTCACCAGATTCCTGACCCACAGAAACTGAGACATTGTTTACTGATTTAAGCAGCACTGCCTTCCTTGAGGCTAGATGCCCATCACCCAGAAGCTTGAAGAGTCCCAGCCTAGCAGTTGAGCTTCCTGATTGGTGGATTCAGAAAGCAATGTTTCGAAATTAGCTAAAGAGTAAAATTCCTAGGCCAGGCACGGTGGCTCATTCCTGTAATCTTAACACTTTGGGAAACCAAGGTGCAAGGATTCATTGAGCCCAAAAGTTTGAGACCAGCCCGGGTAACACAGCAAGACCCCATCTCTACCTCCCCTCACAAAAAAAATTAGTCAGGCATGGTGTGCATGCTTGTGGCCCTAGCTACTCAGGAGACTGAGATGAGAGGATCACTTGAGCCTGGGAGTTCAAGGCTGTAGTGAGCCCTGATTGGGCCACTGCACTCCAGCCTGGGCAACAGAGCAAGACCTCATCGAGAGAGAGAGAGAGAGAGAGAGAGAGAGAGAGAGAGAGAAATTCCAACTACTGAAACAATATATAAACCAAAAATTGGCAACATTAGATGCATAAGACATGGGCCTCCTAGTCAAATTCTGCAACCCTTACCCTTTTGTTCACTGCCAAATCACCAGGATTCAGGAGAGGACCTTCTCTCTACTCTCCTATATAATATCTCTGTTAAGGAGCTACTTCTGCAGTATTTATCCTCACTGACTTCCTTGCCAGTTCAACAAGTTCTTTACAGCTTTTATCAATGCTTTTGCTCTTCCCTCTGCAGTTTCTCTACCCTGTACTTATATACCCATCCTATTCTATTCTCTTTTTGAAGTTCCTTCTCTTTTGTCTTCCATTATATGTAAGAATAACAGGGAAGTATGAACTGATATTCTGCTCTCACATTTAAAAAATATATACTGCACTGTGACTGGCACAGAGTAGGCCCTCAAATACTTGCTAAATAGCAGGCTGGGCACGGTGGCTCAAGCCTGTAATCCCAGCAGTTTGGGAGGCTGAGGCAGGTGAATCGCAAGGTCAGGAGTTCGAGACCAGCCTTGCCAACATGGTGAAATCCTATCTCTACTAAAAATACAAAAATTAGCCGGGTGTGGTGGTGTGTGCCTGCAGTCCTAGCTACCTCAGAGGCTGAGGCAGGAGAATTGCTTGAACCCAGGAGACGAAAGTTGCAGTGAGCTGAGATCAAGCCACTGCACTCCAGCCTGGGCAACAGAGTGAGACTGCATCTCAAAAAAAATAAAAAATAAATTGCCAAATAAAATTCTCCTTGACTGAACCCTGCAAGGTTTGGGGCAGACAGAGCATCTAATAAGGTGTTCAGTTCCCTAACTCTGGTGGGAAGCTGGAGGAAAGAAAGAAGAAATGCTCTACATCATCTACATCCAGCACCATCTCCTGTCTCTCACACAGTAGAAAGCTAGAAGAATAATGTAATAAAAATTTCACAGCCATTTCGGGGCAGAAGCCAAGTTAGAAGTCACATCTTCTGTCTTCCAATCCAATGCTGATCCCATGTGGGGACAGATTCCCAGATGCACGACATGTAAGGCCTGGGAGGCAGGGGGTGGCCACCCCTCCTCAAAAGGAGGCCTTTGGTTCAGACCCCAGATACTCCAAGTCTGCCCTCCAGCCGACCACTGCGAGGGTTTGACCTCCACACCTCACTGGGTCTGGTTCCTATGTGGATTTTCTGTTTGACATGTGGAGGAGTTAGACCTGTCCTGGCATAGCAGGACGCCCTAAAGAGGGGGCCTAGACCTTCCTTCCTCCTCTACCCCAGGGATGCGGGCAGGCTGTGCTCCCACCTTCCTCCAGGCTCCAGCCACCCAGGTGGCTCCAGCGCAGGTCTCTGCACTGCGCGGTTTCCAGCGCCTTGATGAGACGTGTTTAATCTTCCACCTGGATTATTTAACCTCCGCATCCTTGTTAACAAACAGCCATTATTAACGAGATGGTAGACCACATGAGGTGGGTTTTTACAGACAATGAGAGCTCCCTTGGCCTTTCTGCGAGCAGATTCATAATCCTCAGCGACTCAGCCGCCTCGAACCCTCCTGCACAGAAACCTGAGTAGAACCCGGTGGTCTGGGCCCTACTTCACGACCTCCGGGGGCTGGAGGCTCCGTCCTGTCCAAACAGAGCTGCATCTCTCCCTTTCTTCCCTGCCTCCCACTCTCACTCGCTCTCCCAAGGGGTAGCTACAGTGCATTATAAATTTTACCTTTCTAGTGTGTAGGAGAGGCGAGAGGAGGCTCTGTCCCAGCCCCGGGCCTGCCCGTCCCTGAGGACACCAATTAAAGGCACTAATTGGACAGCAATACATCAAAGTCGCTCCCGGGAGTGGGTCCTCAGAGCCCCAGGAATCAGTTAGTTGGGCTTTTGTTTCAAACACAGAAATGGGAAAAAAAACACGCACGCACCTCGACGCGGGCAGGAGTAAGGCGCGTGCTGTGCCGCGTGGGCTCCTCCGTCTCCGCGCTCGCTGGGAGCCTCTCCCTACCCTCTTTTTCCGGCTCGGCACAGCAGACGTTCGTTCCCTCTTCTGTTCTGAGTTCACCTCACTTACTTTTCCAAAGAGCGCCGCCTAGAAGGCCCGCTCTTCTGAGACACGCTAACAGCCCGCGTAGACGCGGCACACGGTTGTACCCTAGAAGCCCAGTTTCGGGAGAAACAAACCCACCTCCCCGCTCCCTTCGTTTTGGTCTTTCCCTAAACAGGTTGAGGGAGGGCAAGTCGACACCTGGGGAGGCACCTGTCGCTTGGACTCGACTGCGAGGCTCCCGGACACCTGCGGGAGGAGGGCGACGGAGGGGAACGAGCCTCACCCAGGAGGGGTGATTTCAGGATACGGAAAGGGACACTTCGATGGGAGAAGGAAAGGGTTCTTCTCTGGGGGAACTAGACGCTGCTTACAGGCCCAAGGGCCCCCAGAGGAGCCGGCCATCGAAGACGCTCTGGCCCAGAAGGACGTGAAGCTACCCTGGGCGCGCTTCCCGGCCCCAAATGGCAAGGGGCAGGGGTCGGGGGGAGCTGTGGAACGGGGTATTTCCCTGACATCGGCTTTAGAAGGAAGCCGGAGCCTCCAGAGTCCAGAAGCCACCAGCAACCTGGTGCCCCGCTTGCGCAACGAGGCCTCCCGACTTCAGCTACAAAGGCCCCAGTGCCCTGCGGGTCAGACCCAGGCCCAGAGGCCAGAGCCCCGTACGGGGAGGGACGGAGACCTGGGCACCAACTGGGACGTCCTGCGGTCAGCGTCCGGGGGTCGCTGTTCCTTGGCTTGCCCAGCCCGGGCCACTCATGGCCGCCACCTGCGCGGGGGAGGCGGAAACCTGAAGCCGGCGAGAGCGAGGCCCGCTCGGGTCGCCATCGCAGCCACAGCCACCGTACAGGCTGACGTGCCGGGGACGCTCGGCCTCACCTGGGCCCTGGGGAGGCCAGAAGTGCCCCTCATCCTACAGGGCCGCGCCCGCTCCCTTCCCTCGGGAAGCCAGATTGGAATGACTGCTTTTGATCCCATTTGTTACCAACCCCAGCATTTGTTTTCCATTTTATAAACGCTTCCCTTTAAGTAATTGTCCCTGTTAACAGCGTATACCTTTCAGCAGCGTTCACTGAGCTATAAATAATCTCGATGAAGATGCAAGGATATGACTTTCACAAGATTGGACAATTGATTCAATCTGTGACCCGCGATGGCGAATAATATTGGAAGGCTATTTAAACAGATGAAGGCCTAAATTGTCTTGCTTGTATCTGAATTAATTTCTCATTCATCATCATTATGAAGTGATTGGTCTATTCAAGCTCTTCAGCCTGCTGGAACGGAGCGGGATTTAAATGAGATTGTAACACAATTTAAATGCTTGCCGACTTTAACGAGGCCAATTGAGCAGCTGCAATAAATACAAATATTTTTCTAAACAGTCTTGTTTTAAATAATTACTTAATGCTTTCATGTTATTTTTAAGTGGCAATCTTTCTCTCTTGCTCCTGCTCAGAATATCACATATTTGTTTGCTGAGAAGGTGATTTTGAAAACGACTTTGTGTTTCTGTTTGCTTTGTAGACAGTAGGATGTCTTTTGTGATTGGGTTTTGTTTTGTTTTGTCTTTTTCTCAGGGTCAACATTTCCAGGGTCCCTCAAGCTGGCACAAATGGTGAGCTGAGCCTTAGTTTCACCTGAAAGCAGTCTTCTGTGCCTACCCCCCGCAGAGCTTGGGAGGAGCTGAGTGATGGAAGAAATTTGTCGTTAGGATCTAGTCACTTATCCAGACGCAGTTTAGCTGGGTTTTGCAAACGAATCCGTGTGATTGCACTTACAAATGACACCCTGAAGAGTGGCATCATTTCTGATTTGTCCTGATGACCATCATCTTGAACAAATCTGAATTCCAGCGAATCCCAAAGGTGTCCCTTACGAAGTTCAATCTTCAAGCAGTTTCTCTTCCTGCAAATCAAAAGGAATAGGTGGAGGCTGACTGAGGATCTCTTTGTTAGGGAAGGGGCACAGAAAGAGACCCTTACCATAACAAATAGTGGCGGGTGAGGGGGAGGGGGTTGCTAATTAGAGAAATGTCAATTTTGTAACCTCAGCCTCCTGTCTCTCCTACTTGTGCCCCCACTCCTACTCCTTCCTCTACCATTCTGGGTTGATGGTGTATGGAGAGCATGCTAAGATCCCTACTTTGAGAATGCCATTCGTCTGGACATCTTTGGTGGCAACTGTCCACCATGACACTCACGCTCACTCTCCAGTGGACATATGACGGCTGGTGTTTCCTCAGTTGGGGAATAATGGAAGCAGCCAAGCGGGAGAAGCCTGAAGAACAAAAGAAGCTTTTAAACTTTAGTGAAAGGGCTAAGGTTAGGGATGAGGGGGGGGACACTCAACTTACTGTCAGGACCTGAGCCCCGTTTGAGGGATGACTGTCCAAGGCCGTGTCCCCTGGAAGGCCTAGGGCAAGGAGATGCATTCTGAATCTTTTCTCCCTCAACCCGGGATTGAAGGAGAGAAACTTCATGCCTGGAGAGTGCGGATGCAGGGTTTGAAACTAGGAAGGTGGAGTCGACATAAACACTAAAGAAACCATTATTGGGGCATGCCACACTGGGTGATAGGATCAAACTGTAGGATAGGAAAAAAAAAAAAAAAAAAGGAACAAGGATGCAGAAACCAAGTAGTGATTTGCTATGTAACCGAGCAATTTAATGCCAGAGTTAGGGAGCTGCTGGCCGGAATCATTTTGTCTTCGAGGCTCTGCCAAGCTCATCCTCTTTATCCTGTTGTTTAAAATGAGCATTATCCCAAACATATGCAATGCAATCAGTTTGGTCACACTTACAAGAACACGCTTTAATAAGGCAATCAATCACATGCTAACAAGCCAGCGATGGCCGGGGGCTGGCGCACACTCGGGCTGCGGGGCGGCCATCCTTACCCAGCTGGGCGAATCTGGGCTGGGCGCTGGACTACGCTCCCAGAAAGAGTGAGTCGGGAGCCCAGTGTCAGGCTTCACTGGGGATTACCTCAGAATCTGTGCCCCAAAACAGGGTGAGAGAAGAGGAAGTGGGAGCCAGGAGCTCAAAGCTACATTGGCCATTAATAGCTGTGTAGACCTGGAGCCTCCATTTTCCCACCTGCAAAATGGAACCAAGATGAGACAACGCTAAGTAGAGGCACTCAGAAAGTTGAAAAATGAAAACTGTATCATGTCAGGCCCTGATCTAGCCTTCTTGTTTTACAGATAAGGAAGTTGAGATTGTGAAGGGGCAGTACCTTCTTCAGAGTCAACTCTACTTCCTCCCTGCCACCACTCAAATGGGGCGGGTCATGCCAGATGGGGTTGCCTGGTGCAAGTGGGCTAAGAATGTTTGGGGGGAGAAGGAGAGTGAGAAGTGGTGCGTAGCGCCAAACCGCAAACCTTGGCAAAAGGGAAATTTCATTATGAAGTAATGAGTAATTCCTCCTGGCAAGATGTATTGTTATATCTTCCACTTCAATTTGGAGGAAGAGAGGCTCAATTACCCAGAAAATACAGTCAATTAAAGGCTGCTGATAGGACACGAAGCCGGATCATCGATCTTGTACTTTCCAATATCACTGCAGACACCTCATTTTCCCTCCCTATTAACTGAAAATACGCCTGGCATTAAGGCAACCCGAAGCCCATTTACCTGTCGCAAGCAATCTCTGCCAGTCGCGGAGCAACCACAAAATTTACCGGGATTTGGCACTCCAGAGCTCCTGGCTGCAGGGGAGGGGTTGCTGGAAATCTCAGGGCACACTTTGTTTGGGAGGGCACCGGCTACTGTGTGCAGGAGGATTTGCTGTGGAACCCACGGAGGAAGGAGGGCATTTAAGGAGTCTGTATCTGCTGGCAGAGACACTGGCAGAGGACCCCTCCTGTCTATGCAATCCAGAGCCTCTAGGACTCCCAGAAGGCACCCATCTCTCCGCTGCTTGAGCAGAACTCCAGACCCAGCCACATTTGGCTCTCCTGTGGGGGGTATAGGATTTGGAAGGTGGCTGCTGAGCACTGCCTGTCCCCTTGTCCTAACCCCCCAGAATCCCAGTCTGTGGACAGTTCAGACCAAGATGATCCCAAACAAGGAGGCCTCCTCCCTGCTGTCCTTCATCCTCAAGTGCACACCCAGCTTCACCAGGAAACTCAGCTCTTTGCAGTGCTCAGGCTCCACTGCCACTGCCCCTCTCACCTTCCCTTTGGAAGACAGGTTGCTCAGAGACCACAACCTGGGTCCCCTTTCAGTTGCTCAAAGAATTGGAACAACTGGGGAAGAAACCATCACAAAGGTGGGTCCCTGGCAGAACTCTGCTGCCATTTTACCCAGGAAGGGCTCCCAACATACCCAAAACTAAGGAAACGTGCACCCTAGGGCAGCTTGGAGCCTGCCTTCGCCACCTCCATGCAATGGCTGTTTGGAGCCTACCAATGACAAACAGAGCTTTAGAAGACTGTCTGTGGGTCCATCTTTTGGTTCCTTCCCTACTCAAACCCATGGGGGCTGAACTAGCAATTTTAAGAGTCATTATGCTGCTTGCTGCCACAAAAACTAAAATGCTAAAGTGAGAATTACGTCCAGCTTTTATTGCAATATGGTTAACAAATCATAACAGCAAATTCTTTGGGCTTCAAAGGAAAACCCCAAACCAAACCAAATTTATTCCCTACGGGAAGAACCACTCCCTCTCAGTCAGGGTGAAGCTTGCATTGGGGGGTACACGTTCTCCTCTTCCTCAAAAACTGGCTGCAAAAATGAGTGCAGGAGTGAGGATTTGGGAGTGGCTCTAAACAAACCCTGGTGAAGGGCAGAGACAGGGTCCCCAGAAGGGGCAGAAGGCTCCCACTGGTATCTGAAAGTCAAGCACCAGTGGTAGCTAGGGAAGAAAATGAGAGAGAGATGTAAAATGCCCAGTGCAAAGGGTAGGGCCAGAAAACTCCTGGTGAAGTGAAGGTGAACAGGCAAAGGATGAAAATTGCCTCTAATTTGCCGCCAGATACTGAGAGAGGGAGATGAAGTTCCCACTCTCTAAGCTCTTCCCTGGGCGCCTTGTTAACAGCTCAGCTCTGGGCTCAGTGGCCAGCTCCGTGGTGATCATTATTATACATTCAACATTCACAAACCCTCCTTGCACACATCACTTGCTAATCAGGGTGTGTGCTGGGCCCGGGGAAAAGAGGCTTGGCTTCATAGAAGCTGCCAAGGGCTCCTGGGGCATCTGTAGCCTCCCTGCCAACAAAAAAGTGGGGGCAGGGAGAGATGGAGCTGCACGTTGAGAGGTGTCATAAAGCTGGGAATGAGGAAGGAGATCAGGTGTTAGAAGACGCCAGACCCAAAAGATGCTGTGTAGTCGAGGCTCCAGGTTCCATGCCAAGGGGCTGGATCCTCCCTGGTAGTAAATCATCTCTCACTCTCTCCTCCAAATGACTGGTATGTTGCCATCCACCAGCCCCTTGCCATGCCTTGAAAAAGATGGCAAAGATTAATTTCTACCTGCTCTGCATACGCAGCATTTTGTTCAGAGAGAGAGCAATTTCCCTTTCCAGTGCTTGGGCCTTGGCTGGGGAGAGGGGGCCTGGTGAGAGGGCGTGTGTGAGCTGGAGGGTGAGGGACGAGGGGCTGGACCTTGGTTGTTGCTGCTAAGTTTTGTTTAGCTTTGGAGCTACAGCCTCGACTCTGGTGGGGGCGGTGGAACCAGAAGTCGCCCCGGAGGAAGGAGTCTCAACCTCTGCTTCCCCATCCCCACTCCTGCTCCCCAAACGCGCCACCCACGGCCACTTCCTAGGCTTCCTGATTCTCCCGACCGGAGCCCACTAGTCCTTTTCCGCCTTCTCTTTTCCCCTTTGGCGTCCTAGGGGCGAGGAGCGAGGCTGGCTGAATCCCGGGGGCGGGGGGTGACCCCACGGGCGTCTTGGAGCCGGCAGGCAGTCAGCCGGCGGCCCCTTATCTGGTGAGGGGCACCTCCTCCCTCTGGTCCAGCGCGACGGAGGAGGCCTTGCTGAGCACCGAGGGCGCGAAGGTGAGGAAGGAGTCCGAGCGGGAGGTGGAGGCACAGGTGAAGTCCGAGGCGGCTGCAGCCCGGGGCGCCAGCCCGTTGGCCGGGCCGCTGTGACAGGCAATGCAGGAGCAGGGGCCACCGGCCGAGGCGCCCAGTCCGTGTGCTGGCCCGGGGTAGAGCGGCGGGTGGCGGAAGGCGCACAGCAGTTCGGGCCTCGGGTAGGGCTGCGACAGCACGCGGAAAGTGTCGAGGGGACGCAGCGGGCCACTGAAGGGCGACGCGGTCGAGGCGGCGGACGCGGCGCCCAGGCCCACCGGCGAGTAGTAGGGCAGGGGCAAGTGCGACGGGAAGGGGTAGGGCAGGCCGCCCGCGGCCGCCGCATGGCTCATCATGTACGTGTAGAAGGCGGGGTCCGCCGGGTGCGGCCACGTCATGGCCAGGCGCTGCCTCTTGTCCTTCATGCGCCGGTTCTGGAACCACACCTGGGGAAAGGAGCGGAGCAGGTTCGGCAGTTGGACTCGGCCCGATGCCCAGAGGCCAGAAGCCAGATCCCCAAAGGCCAGAAGTCCGGTCCCGCTCGGGGGACAATGTTTGCAGGGCAGAAAGAGCCAACGCGGACACCAGCTGGGCAGAGATCGACCCCACCACCACCACCTGAAGCTGGAATCCCTCCGAGAGAGGTTCGAGGAGTGACTCCAGCCCGCTCCCTCCTTCCCTCTGCCCAGGTGGCCAGGCCCCTCGGGGTGCAGAGCCCAGTGTAGAGAGGCAGTGAGAAGATGTGGAGTCAATCGACCTGCGCTGACAGCGCGTCCCCAGACAGCGTGTCCCCAGAAACTTCCTTGTCACCCGCAGAGACACTCTATTTCCTCTCCGCATTCCCACCCCTTGTCTATTTAGCCAGGAAAGGGACAGAGTCAACCACATGGCAGCAATGCCTGCCTAGGAGCTGTCAGGAGGGTAAATCTGCACGCACCCGCGCCGGGTAGGGAGACCCCAGGCCCAAATTCCAGGCGTGAGATTTAGGGAGTGGGAAGTTGGTATTTACTTCCCGCTAAATAGATGCACACCCGCCTCCCCAGCCCAGACCCCCGCATACCTTGATGGTGGTTTCCGGCAGGTTTAGGGCGGCCGCCAGCTCGCATCTCCGCGGCCTGGATACGTAGTTCTCCCGGTAGAATTCCTTCTCCAGCCGCGCAATCTGCTCCCGGGTGAAGGCGGTGCGGTACCGACGCATCTGGTCACTGGCGCTGCACGCCAGGGTGCCTTGCGAGCCGCCACCGCCACCGCCGCCGTTGCTCTTGGGGGTCTCGATCCCTCCGTTCGGACTGCCGACCAGCGCCTCAGAGCCGGACCCTGCACAGCGAGTCCAAAGCACAGGCGTGTACAGACACAGACACACAAACGCCACAGAAGCGGGGCTGTAGGCCTAAGGTGGGAGGGTGATTTGGGAAGGGACACCCCTTCAGCCACCTCAGTAACTGTTTCTGCTAGAGCTCTGCTGCCTCTTGGGAACCCAGGACAGGAGATAAGGGCCTGTCCTTGATTCGGTAGGTGGAGGTCTTTGGGGAGGACTTCCTCTAAGGCATCCAGGGTACAGGGGTTCCCAGCCATCCTTCCCACCTGCCCTGGGGCATAGGTGAGCTCTCTGACTCCGGTTGCCAGGGGTGGATAAGGGTGTGCACTTCTGACAGGCACATGAGTTGAGATGCACCTTTGTGCTAGAGCGTTGTGAACTCTGGGTTCGAGTACATTGTAGGATGCTGGGCGTTCAGAGAATTTCCTTGCTCTTACGTGTGCCAGGCTGCCAGAACAGGTGCGGGAATGTGTACTAGGTTCCGTGTACTGCAGAAGTGGAGTGAGAACGCATGATGAATATTGTATTTATTACCTTCGTATATGTGAGTGGAGTGCAGGTTGTCCTGAGGGCAGGTTATGGGAAGGAGGCTGGGTGAAGTGGGTGATAAGATGGTAAGGGGTAGGTGCAGGTATTCAACAAGGTGTTGGCTGCCAAGGCCGGGGGGTGGTCTCTCTTCCCTCCCAGGCTCTTTCCACCCACCCTGCAGTTCTGTGGAGGAGTGTCTGCTGGTGAGCTCCCCCCAACACCCCAGTTTTCCACCCCCTTCTGGGGAGGTGATTGTTGGCACAGAGGGAAACTCCCTTCCGGGCTATCCATCCCCTTCCCATTAGCCTTTGGTGGGGAGGGGTTCTCCAGTTAAACTAGCCCCCCTTTGGGCCTACCTCTGAGAAGGGTGGGACTCCAGACCCCTGCAGCTCCTTTTCCTTTGGGTGGAGAAGTGGGACTAGGAAGGAAAGGGGAAGGGGGGAGGACCCGATCTCTGCCTTTTCAAATGCAACCGGAGACCAAAGGCAATTAGACCATTGGGACCATTTCCGACCTGGCGCCGCCAAGCCCGGGAAGTGACAAGGTAATTTGGACCTCTGACCGACGTGCAAACTGGTCGGAGGGCTACAGCACCCGGGCTGCCCGAGTGGGCCGCGATTTTACGGTTCTTTATGGACTCCTGGCTTCCGAGCCTCCATATCTCTTACACCCCGCCAGCCACAAACTGCTGGGACTGGCGTTTGATCTTGCCCTCGTCTGGGAAAAGTGTCTTTCCCGAGCAGTTGAAGCATTCCCCAGCAATTGAAACACAGGGGGTTTGGGGTGAGCTTTGAATCCCCCAAGCCCAGAACTGGCATTCGTCCCTCCACACCCCCCCCCAATCTCAAGGCACTGCTGTCACCCTCAGTCCCGCCAATGCAAGAACACAGTAGGAGACCCCCGCCAGAAGGAAAATAGCAGGGAGAGTTGCTCAGGTGGGTCCCCCCAGCCAACCTGCCCTAGGAGAAGGAAGTGTCTTCCACCTGGCCTGCGCCAAAGTGAAGGGTGGGCACAGTGGGAGGCCCGGGGAAGCAGAGGGGCGCGGTGGCTACCTTTGCTTTGCTGGTACTCGGCGTTCCCGGTGGCGCAGTCCGGGGTGCAGCTCACCTCGATTTCTTCATAGAAATCCGACTCGGTGTCCGAGCTACTGGGTTGCCCCTGGCCATCGGCGGAGGGGGCCGGGGGTCCTGGGCCGAGCATGGCCGCCCCGGCTACCCGGGGCTCAGCGCCCGGCCCTGCCGCGCTGCCTGCTAGTCCATCGATCGGCTCTTCCTCCGGGCCTCCCCCGCTGCGCTCCCGGTTCGCCGGAGGGACGGCCCGAGGGCTCAGGCAACCACGGGGCACCATCTTCTCGGGCGGCTCCGGCAGCGGGCTGCCCACGGCTTCGGACAAATTAGAGAGCCTCTTGCCAACCAGAGTGCCAAGCTGACCCCCATCCAGAAACATAACCATGTCCTTTCGGCTCTCCATCCCGGGGCTCTCCAGTGGGGGAGGGGAAAGCCCCAAGTGAGTTCCTAACCCCGGCTCCCTGGGTCTCCAGCGGCCGGACGGATCTCGACTGCAAGAGGGAAAGGCCGGGCTACTGGGTGCGGAGAGGCTGGAGCGCAGTGTGGACGGCGACGGCGGCGGTGGCGGTGGGGAGCTAGGGTCACCTTGTGATGCGAGCGCTCCTCTGCGCCGCACCGCCTCTGGGAGGAAGCCCCATTGCCCTCTTCTTTCTAAGCTGTCATCCTCCGGCTGCAATCGTCATTACAGTACCGCTGGTGACGCCACTCGGCGAGCGCAAGCGGATAAATAGAAACGTCTGCCACAGCTAAGATGAAAGGAGACCCGCAGCTAATGGCTCGGCAGTGATGCGCCAGGTGTGGGCCTCGCTCGAATGGGGAGGAGAGTGTGAAAACAGACAGAGAGACACACACACTGAGAGAGGGAGACACCCAGGCAGAGGGGATGCAAATGGAATTCCGCAGAAAGAAAAGAGAGCTTAAGCGCGCGGCGAGTTCCACAGGGGCAGCGGGACTTGGTAATTAAATAGGCTTTTGATTTTTTTTTTCTTTTATTGTTGTTTTGACTTTTGTTTTCTTGACTTGGTGTCTTGATCTAACACTGATGAAAGAATCCATAACTGCATTTTAGAAGTGTGAAGCCCGGCTTACAAGCCTCAATTCTGTCGGCATTATTACAACTGTCTGCCCCTGGCAGCTAACCTCAAACCGGCTGAAAAGTCTTTTTACAAGCTACGGAAAAACGTATCCCCTGGCCCCAAGTTGACTGGAGAGCTTGAGGCTGGGCCATCTTTTCCTCTCTTCTCCTCCCTCTCCCTACCCCCTCAGTCTCCTTACTCCTGGGAATCAAATTTTGCTATTTTTCTTCCCCAAGGGACAAGAAATAAATAACATTTTTTTTCTTTAAAGACCCGCCTGGGCTGCTGTCAGAGCGTGTGCTGAGTTTTATTAAATGACTCCTTCCCATCTCGATGACCTTACGTTTTCCACAGCCTGGCTTCAGCTGGAGATGGCTGTTCATGGAAGAAGTCGCTTTCCCGTTTGTCTGGGACTCGCCTGCACTCCAGGTATGTTGGATGGGGAAAGGTTCCAAGAGTTATCTTTTTTTTTCCTTGCCCGTATTTTAAGTTTTTCGTTCAAAATCAACGAATTCTCCTGGAAAGATGTTTTTCAAATGAAGAGGCGCCAGGAAATGCAGTCCCTGCTGTGGCAGTGCTGAAGGCCCCTAGCTGGGAGATGGCAGTAGATTTCACCGTGGTATTTTGGGTAGGGGTTGAGCCTCCCGGAGCACAGAAACGTTGAGATTCATAGAGGTTTGATTCATAAGGTCCTCTCCCACGTCCCTGCCCAGGGGCAGTGGTCCTTGTCTCCAAAAGTGGGTGGTGTGTGAGGTAGAAGAGAGTGAAGTCACTGAAAAATGCCCTAAAACAGCAAGTCACTAGGGGATCTGATGAAGAGCTGGAGGTGGGGGGCAGGGGTTGCGGAACTTGATATTCCTGGGCTGCTGTAGGCCTCTCTTGGCTTCCAGGAAGAAGCTGGAATAGAACTCCTTCAAACTGACCCCTTTTGAGCTCCAAGCAAGTGTGCTGTGGCCAGGTAGGTGGGCTGGGTCTATCCCCACATTGCTGAGGGCTGGAGGTGGGCACCTTCTGTGCTCAACCCCACTTTCTCCACCTCTTCCCCAGAGCTTCTAGCCCTAGGCAGCCAGCTGCAAATGGCAGCCCCAGCACTTCCCTCCTTTCCGTGCCCCTAGCAAAGTCCCAGATTTTATAGATAAGTCTTCTTCCGTGACCTTTTAGTCTGTTATCTCCCACTTTTTGTGTCTCTCGTTATGTATTCTTCTCCCTCTTTGCTTCTCTCCTCCATCTTTCCATCCATAGGGTTATGGACAGGGTAGAGGAAGTGAGAGGTCCAAAGAAAGACAAAAGTTCCCTCCCCATTCTGGCTTTCCACTTATCCCCCAGTCTAAGAAGATGCTCATTAACCTTGCCTGGGGGCAGAGGCAGCGGGATCCGGAGGGTAGAGTCCACATAGATATCTCCACTCCCAGGGACTCCTGAAGCTGCTATGTGCTGAGCACTGCTACCCCAAAAATCTGGGGGAAATGTTTTAGAGGTAAAAGGAATGATTGGGAGTCGGGGAGTCAAATCCCGGAACCTTCTGCTGCCTTGGAGAGCTGTCCAGGGATTCTATCACGCTCTGTCCTCCCTACCAGCAGCCGCAGCCTGAGGGAGCACCTGGCTTGCTCTCTTTCCTGTCAATGGCGAGCCCCTTGGGCATCTGTCTTAGAGCTGCCAAGGTTGCCTACTCTCTGCAGGGCCCTCCAGCACTGGGCCTTGGCAGCGCTCACCCTTTTCCTCCTTGAACATTTCGCCTTCTCATAGCCTGAGGCCCCCATCTCCTGGGGGTGGGTCTTCAAGAGCAACTCCAGGCTCCCCACCCCGCCCCCAGCTCTGCATTCAATAGGAATGCTCTGTTTGATCCTCTTTTCCTCTGGGTGAGATGAAAGCAGAGTAGGAGTGAGAGATCGAGGAGTACCACTTAGTCTCCTTCCTGGGTCGCCGGACAAAGCCGGGCTTCCCCTTACATCCTGGGGAGAGGGCTGGATGGAGTTGAGGAGGCTCTTCAGAGAGAGGCTGCCTCCTTTGGGCTCCAGAGCTGAAGCTTCAGCGACACATCCCTCAGCCCAGTGCCTTCCCCAGCCCTCTCCCGACTTCTGCCCCGCCCTTTAAAAACAGACTGTTTCTCCAGTCTTAGGGGCCTAAAAACTACCCCCACCCCCAGCCACTTTCCCCGGGAGCATTAAGGGGAAAAACCTTTTAACCAAATGTCACTTCTTCCACAAACATCCTTTCATCAACGTCACATTGAGAGTGGTTGGGTTTTTAAAGGAAAGAAGACAAAAAGAAGAGGGGACTGGATACGAGCTCTGTTTTGTTTTTTGGGTGGTGAATGTGGGGGGAGTATTTAACAAAGTCATTATCACTGTATCGTGAAGGTTTTTCGCGTCACGGCTCGAGAAGGAAGGTAAATCCGGAGAGCAAATGAAGCCCTGCACAACCCCATTAAGCCGGGGCAATCCCAAAACAGCGGAGGGGGTTGATAGCAGCTGAGGTGGAGGCCGCTCCAGGCCTGGCGGCTTCACATTTCCCTCGGCGGGAGACACCCATCCCCCATCTACCACCCGGCAGATCCCCCGTCCCTTCCCCCGCTGGGGCGACGGTCTCCGGTCCAGCCTGCTCCTCCCGGATTGAAATTCTCGGGACTTCAAAAGCTCCCAGCTTGGCTTCCGCCGGGGCTGGGCTGGCCTGGACCGGGCCTGGGGGTGGGTGGGAACCCTGGGGAGGCGACGGAGACAAGATGCGCCGGTCGTTTTAAAAGGAATCGGAAGCCGGAGCTGGGCCCCCAGATACGCTGGTCAGCTGGAAAAGCTTGTCTTCCCAAGAAAACCCGGCTCGGGAAAGCGGCGCGTGTGCGGGCTGCCTCCGCTGTCTGACCTCCCCGCCCGGGGGAGATGGCCAGCGGCTCCAATCACCCTCCCCAGACTGCAGCGGGCCTCCCAGCAGCGACAGGGCCCCCCGAGAAGGGAGAGGGCGAGGAGTCCGGCAACTGGGGCCTGGAGCTGGCTTGTGGGCTCAGCTGTCGGTGAAAATAGGAGCAGAAAAAAAAAAAATGTTCTCGCTTCTCTTTGGTTAAAAAGTAAGAACAAAGGAAGCTTCCTTCTAAATAATAAGCGTGGTCTGGCTGTCGTGAATATTAGTTTTAGGCCCTCATCATCTTCCAGACCGTGGTGGGGGAACCAGCCGTCGAAGTTCACGGACTGCTGGGTCCTCGCGGTGGGGACCGCCGGAGGTGGGTGGTTCTGGGAGCTGGTTCCCCCTTCCGCCGTGGCAGCTGCTGATGCCCTCTGGGAACCCGGTGCCACTGCTGGGTGCACCCCTAGGGAACAAGGTCCAGTGGCTCTCACACACCTGCAGGTAGATCAGGGTTGGCCACTCCCCTCACCTCCTTGCACTGCAGTGGAATCTGCTGAGAAAGTCCGTGGCAGCTGTGTAACTGGCGGGCACCATGGAACAGTTTCTCCTTCAGACAAGGGGAACCTGTGGCTTCTGGAACTCTGATTTCGAAGAATGCCCACTCCTCTCCACCCTCCTGGAAAAGGAAGCTGGATGCTTCTCAGGTCCTGGGAGCAGCTGGCCCTGCTGCACTCCTGCCTGCACACCTGTCTGCCTGGGCTCCTTAAGGCCAGCCTAGTGGCTTCCTGTCCCTGTGCTAAGGATGTCTGGCCCATATCCCCATGCCCACCACCAGCCCATCCTGGGGCTGGAGGACCCAGGGTGGGACTGGCAGGCTGAGGACCTCCCCAGGCTCAAGGCTTGCCCACCTCAGCCACTGACTGGAAGGGCCCAATGCAGTTTGTTTATGTCCAAGAGCAATTCTCCAACACCCAAGCACCCAAAGGCCCAGACATCTCCCTCCCCAACACTAGCAGAGTTGCTGTGGGTTCTTTTTTCATCATTATTGTTCTGAAGTTTGCTTTCATTACAAAACACATTGATACCCATTTCTCATTTAATCTAACACTCTCACTTAATTTAACAATCCTTTAAAAGGCCTCAAGAGTCCACAGTACCTTTTCTCCCACAGTTGTAGGATGATCAGTGGTCTTGACTTAGATAGCCAGGTCATGGCTGAGTGTCAAGCCAGGCTCAGTTTCCTTCCAAGGCTATGTCTCTCCCTGGCCTGCAGGGATGCCTCGACACCCAGTAATGCTTTTTCTTTTCTTTTATTTCCTTCTCTTTTCTTTTTTTTTTCTTTTTGAGATGGAGTCTTGCTTTGTCGCCAGGCTGGAGGGCAGTGATACGGTCTCAGCTCACTGCAACCTCCACCTCCCAGGTTCAAGCAATTCTCCTGCCTTGGCCTCCTGAGTAGCTGGGACTACAGATGCCCGCCACCACACCTGGCTAATTTTTCTTATTTTAGTAGAGATGAGGTTTTGTCATGTTAGCCAGGATGGTCTCAATCTCCTGACCTCATGATCTGCCCACCTCGACCTCCCAAAAGGCATGAGCCTCTGTGCCTGGCAACCCCCAGTAATGCTTTAACTCGACAACCCTCCACAAAGCCTCAGCCTTTGTTAGGGGTTAGGCAGGTCCATGGGCCTCTCAGAGAGTGACCCGCCTGCCCTCAGAAGCATCTGTATGGCTGGAAATCTCAGGGCCCACACAGCTGGAGTAGTCTTCACCCTGCCACCCCCATCCCTTACCCCCACCATACATATGCTTTTCCAGGACAGTAAAGAGAAATCCTTCTTGGAAGTCCGGGGTTCTCACATGATAAGAGCAGTCACTGCTCTAAGTGTTTCATATGTATTAGCTCTCCAGCCTCACAGCAGGATCTGAGGAAGACATCATGAATCATCCTTACTTTGTAGCTGAGAAACCCAAAGCACAGACACCTCATGTGTAAATGAGCATCAGGATTCAACCCCTCTCTCTGGTTCAAAGGCCACTCTCACAATTTGAGCATTAGGAAGGTGCCAGGCATTGCCTTCTGAGACTTCCCTTCCAAAAATTCAACGTGTGATATTTTGTGGCCAAGGCCTCTTCTCTACCTCATTTCCAGATTAACTCAAGAGGGAGTTGGGGGAGCCACCCTCAGGGATGTGAGGTAGGAGAACTGCTCTGCCTAAGCATGTGGGAAGGGTCTCAGGGTCTGAGGCCAGAAATGTCAGGAATATCACTGCAGCCATTGATCCTGAAGACCCTAAGAGACAAAGCCCAGTCCCTCTCTGGCCATTGCAATCCACTGAGGCTCTGAGAACCTTTCTGGAAAGGAGCAGGACCCACCAAGGTCACCCAGCCAGTTATGGCCCCTTCACATAGCCACCGCCCTCTTCCCAGGAAAATACAGAGGCAGAGAAGTTGGCCTTCAGTTTCCAGATTCCCCATCCCCTTGGAGCCACAGTACTCCAGGCACAATTCCCTGAGCCATTTCACAGGGAGTGTAGCTTTACCAGGATAGTTTCCCTTCCATGGCAGCTACCTCCTTCAAACTGACCTCCAAGATTGATCGGTCCAAGGGGCAAAACCCAAGGGTCTGGCCAGGCTTGCCCATATCCACAACCTGGCTGGGGACATCCTCTATGTTCTGCATGTGCCTCCATCCAAATCTCTAGGCTCTAGACCTGCATCAGGGGTGGGGTTTCTCCTATAAAAGGCAGGACTCGGTTTGGGCTGACCTTCCTTTGGGATAAAGGGGACCCAGAGTCCAGGGAGCTGTCCTGTTATTATCACCATATTATACCTTTGCTTCCTTTCCATTATTGAGAAGAGATTGGAGTGGGGAGCGGGGGTGGGAAGGAATAGGTTTTCAGGAGATTTTGTTTGTTTTCAGTAGATTTTGTCCAGGCACAAATCTTTTCCAAGCCCTGAACTATCCAAGAGCCAGACAAATCTGACCACCTGCTCCCCCTACTCCCGGCTCCCTGCAATGGGGCACCATCTCTCCCTCTCCCCCCCTGCAATGTAAGAGGGAACCCGCCCACTGTGGCAACTGTCAGGGCGGCCCAACCAGGGGAACGCGGAACACCACATCTGGGTGGAGGCATCATTTCGGGACAGTCTAGTTGTCCTCTACAACTCCAGGGGCCCGAAATGCTTCCTCCCGCATGAGGGTCTCTCTGTCTGTGTGCTCTCTGACCCTTTGTCTCTCTCCGTTCCCTAGCTGAGGAGGAGCCAGAGCCCCTTCCCCTCTCCTCGCCAGGTCTCTCAAGGCCTGGGAGACTTGGTGGCGCCTTAAAAGGTGCAAAAGAGTCGGTTTCCCAGGTGTGGGGTGGGAGAACCGCCCTGACGCCCCCTTTCCCCACCCCAGGCAAGGAAGTCTAACTGGTTGGGCGTGCTCAACCTCTCCCTCCCGAGAAATGGAAAACCCTCTCTATGCGGAATTCTGAGGACTGACTTGAGTAGAGACCTCTCCTGACCCAGACTAGTTCCCACTCCCCTCCTACTGAGCTTCGGAGCGCCCGAAGAGGAACAGCCCCTCCCGTCTTGCAGCGGGAAAACCGACTCTCCGAGAGGTTGAGGAATTTGCTCAGAGTCACACAGCGAGGAAGAGGCCGAGCCGGGATTTTAACGAAAGTCGTCCAGACTCCAAGGGCCAGATTCTTCTCTGACTTTAACGCCGTGTCCCAGGACTGAGGATCGCTTTCCCTAACACCCAGACACACAACCGTGACGCCAGACAGACAACTGCGATGCCTTGAGTATGACTGAAAGACCGAGATAGGGGCCCCCCTTCCCAGGTGGGTTGGGCGGGTGCGGCCTCTGTCCCCTTGGGCGACGAGCGACGGGCGGGAGCCAGGTGAGGCAGGTATCGGAGGAGCGGAGCCCGAGGGCCGGGTGGCTCACCGGGAGGGGCCGCAGGGCGCCGCGACGTGGAGGGACTGCGCGCTCCCAGCCCGGAAGCCTGGCGCTGAGGCTGTGCGGGTGAGTTTCAGATGGTGGGGGACCGGCCATCACGGCGTGCTGCAGCGGGAGGAGGGGAGGAGGGATGCCAGCCCAGAAGCCAGGGCGCCGCCGGCTCAGGACTGACGTGCGCGCCACTGGCTGGGCCCCGGCCGGGGTAACAGTCCCTCCACTTGCCCCAGGTGCTGCCTGGAGCTCCTTGAGCGTCCCTTTCCAGCCTGGGAGCTGGTCGGCTGCCCTGTCCTATCTCCGCCGCCCCTTTCTGAGCCCTCCGCCCCTCGCCGCAGCGGTGACAAAGCACAGCTCCCGAACTGCTGTCTTGGTGCGCCCCCCACTGCCGATCGCCAGAGGCGGAAGTCGCGGCGCGTCCCAGCATCCTCGCTGGCTCGGATCCCGCGGCTCTGCCCGGAGCAGCGGCCCAATCCCACATCCTCGGAGGGCAGCTGATCTTGACTCGGTAGGGAGTTCCACCCGGCCCTCTGCGCCCGCTCTCTGAGCTGGACCCTAAGCGGGATGGGTGGTGGGTCACACAGCCTCTTAACCTCGGCTTTTCTAGACAGTGATTAACCGCAGGTGGGGAGGGAAGTATCAAGCAGCTCTTCTGCGAGCTCCTTCCTCCGACCCCCCGCCCCACCCCGCCCTGTCCTTTGAGAGGAAACGCTGAACACCTTCCCCTAAACTCCCCCCAACACACTTCAGCCAAGGTCTGCATAAGGAAGGTCTCATGGGTGACAGTGCCTGGTCAGCCTATATGTTCAGCCATGCCATCAACATACCCGTTGGCCCTATTTGTTGTGGCTCAGGAAGTCCAGGCAGTGGGGAGCCCCTGGACACTCCTATCTCTGTAGCTCCAGGGACTCTTTCTTAGGCCTCACTTATGTCTGAGGACCATTTGTAATAAGACAGCCTTACAGCAACTCTTCTCAGATTCCCTATGACAGTGATCCTTGAAGTGTGGTCTCATCACCTGGGAACTGACTGGAAATGCACTTCCTGAGTCCCCACTCTGGACCTATTGAATCAGAAATTCTGGGGGTGGGCCCAGCAATATTTTAACACACCCTTCAAGTGATTCTGATGCACACTCAAGTTTAAGAACTGCAGCCCTACAAATTTCATTATTCCACTTGGTAAATTTCTGTGATTCTCCACTCTTCCTGGAATGGCTGTTTAAATTTTTATTTATTTCATATTTTTATTTTTGAGATGGGGGGGTCTCAATTTGTTGTCCAGACTGGTCTCGAACTCCTGAGCTCAAACAATCCTCCCACCTTGGCCTCCCAAAGCGCAGTGATTACAGGTATGAGCCACCGCACCCAGCCTAGAATGGCTTTTTGAAAGTGTATCTTTAAAAAGAAAAAAAAAATCCCTAGTGCAGATTTATGCATCTGTTACCCATATTTATTCACCCCTGCTCCTTCTACCTTATCACCTCTATGTATCTCTTTGTGTACTAACTTATTACCTAATGATGCCATCATCTAATTTAGCTTCTCACTCATCCTCTCATTTATCCACTGCCTAAGGTCATGGAAATCCTCATTCCAAGGCTGCAGATTAAAAACTGCTCTGGAACTGCAGCAGCTGGAGAAGAGTGGAAAACTTGTCCTATTCAGAGATTTATTTCACGAAAAAGGGACCAGAGGCCTTGAAATGTGATTGGCTTACTGGCTCTAAAATGAAGGTGGCTCATTTCTGTAATCCCAGCACTTTGAGAGGCCAATGCAGGAGGATCAGGAGTTCAAGACAAGCCTAGCCAACATGGCGAAACCCAGTGTCTACTAAAAATACAAAAGTTAGCCAGGCATGGTAGTGGGTGCCTATAAATCCCAGCTACTCGGGAGGCTGAGGAAGAGAGAATTGCTTGAATCCAGACAGAGGTTGCAGTGCACCGAGATCATGCCACTGCACACTAGCCTGGGTGTCAGAGCAAGTCTCTGTCTCAAAAAAAGAAAAGAAAAAAAAAGCAAATGGTTTTAGTAGGAGCCAAAAAGACCTGAGCCATGTAGCTGTAGATATAGATGCTTTTTCATTCAGTCATATTTTTCTAGTACCAGGCTTACTCTGGGATGCTATTTGCAACTCCAGGAGGTAAGACACTACACAATTATCATCCCCATTCTATGGATGAAGAAACTAAGTTAAAGAAGGGTTAAATGCTTCCTCAGGATCACATAGCCTTATTAGTGGCAGAGATGATATTTGAATCCTAGCAGTGTGATGCCAGGAGCCAGGCTCCTACTTATTCGGCTCAATCCCTGCCTGTGACAACCATGTGATCTCAAAAGATAGATTTCATTTCCAAAGGTGATTAAACTGGCTGAAGCCCTGGAAGAACACTGGAGCTTCTAGAATCACTAATATCAGTATTAACAATAATTAACAGTTAGATGGTCTCTTATCCAGGTAACATTTTCACACCTACTGACCCATTTAATGCAATAGTCTTGCCAAATGGAAAAAAGCAGCTGTTATTATAATCCCCACTTTACAGATGAGGAAACTGAGACCCAGAGATATTACAGCCTCCCCCAGCATCACTCAGCTAATAAATGGCAAATCAGGGAACACTGTTATTCCCTTCGACTTTTTTGTCTTTGTTTCTTATTTTTCTTTCATTTCCACTTCAGACACATATTCATAGATCATCATATTAATCCTTAGCATCCATCTATTAGTTTAGGCTGCTCAGGTGCACTTCTCTGTCCAGTATTTTATTAGCTCCTCTCCAGATTCCTAATGAGGTTGGAGGGGCCAGAATTGTTCTTTTCAGTTTCCAGTTGAGGAAGCCAAGATTCAGAGAGTTCAGAGGACTTGGCCAAGGTCACAGAGCCATGACAAGAATCAGTCTCAGATTCTTCATGGGGCAAGAGTATGAATTTTGTAAAGAATTCTACAGAATGAGACTGGGTGTGGTGGCTCATGCCTGTAGTCCCAGCTACTCAGGAGGCTGAGGCTGGAGAATCGCTTGAACCCGGAAGTTGGAGATTGCAGTGAGCTGAGATCATGCCACTGCACTCCAGCCTGGGCTACAGAGCAAGACTGTCTCAAAAAAAAAAAAAGAATTCTACTACAGAATGAATGAATTATTCTTAGTCCCTGCCTTAGCCTTAGGGCCTGGAAATACTGACAGATGCACAAAGAAAAGGCAGATGGTTGTGAAATGCTACCAACACTTTTAATTATACATGACATTTTTTTTTTTTTTTTTTTGAGACTGTGTCTTGCTCCGTCGCCCAGGTTGGAGTGCAATGGCGCAATCTTGGCTCACTGCAATCTCTGCCTCCTGGGTTCAACTGATCCTCCTGCCTCAGCCTCCCAAGTAGCTGGGACTACATGCAGGCACCACCACACCCAACTAATTTTTGTATTTTTGGTAGAGACGGGGCTTCACCATGCTGGCCAGGCTGAATCTCGAAGTCCTGACCTCAGGTGATCGGCCCGCCTCAGCTTCCCAAAGTGCTGGGACTACTGGCATAAGCCACCACACCCAGCCAATGTATTGTTAATGTATATTTTTATTATAATGAACTTAAAGTTGTTTCATAACTTCCATTATTGGCAGTATATCAACTTTGTTTTCCTACTTCTGGAGTTCACCTTACTATTCTTAGAAATAATTCAGCCTGGGCTCAGTGGCTCACGCCTGTAATCCCAACACTTTGGGAAACCGAGCGGGTGGATCACCTGAGGTCAGGAGTGTGAGACCAGAGTGGCCAACGTGATGAAATCTCATCTCTACTACAAATAGAAAAAATTAGCTAGGTGTGGTGTTGGGCGCCTGTAATCCCAGCTACTCCAGAGGCTGCGGCAGGAGAATCGGTTGAACCTAGGAGGTGGAAGTTGCAGTGAGTCAAGATTGCATCATTACACTCCAGCGTGGGCAAGAAGAGCAGAAAGAGAGAGAGAGAGAGAGAGAGAGAGAGAGAGAGAATTCAAAGATGAAAGATAGGTCCTTGTTTCAAAAATATTCATGAGGCTAGACACAATTAGCCACGCCTATAATCCCAGCATTTTGGGAGGCCAAGGAGGGAGGATTGCTTGAGGCCAGGAGTTCAAAACTAGCCTGGACGAAATAGCAAGATCCTGTTTCTACAAAACATTAAAAACAGCCGGGCATGGTGGTGCACACCTGTAGTCCTAGCTACTCAAGAGGTTGAGGTGGGAGGATCTCTTGAGCCCAGGAGTTTGAGGTTGCAGTGACCTAT
Source organism: Cacajao melanocephalus (assembly GCA_963573385.1). Lineage (NCBI taxonomy): Eukaryota > Metazoa > Chordata > Mammalia > Primates > Pitheciidae > Cacajao > Cacajao melanocephalus. The sequence goes on from CAUYLG010030443.1 coordinate 27,995, forward strand.
GAGTGCACCACTGCACTCCAGCCTGAAGCTAGATTATATCTTAAAAAAAAAAAAGGGAACCCAGATTCAGGATTTAACTCTGTCCTGGTCTTGGGCCCTGAGGAAAGGTGGTATCACTTTTCCAAGTGGCAACAGTCAAGTGATGATTTTAATCCTAGATATGGCCCTTCAACAACTGAAGAGCCAGAATCACTCCAAAAATTGGCCAATTTTCCTTTTATTAGAACTGTCCTTCGCTCATAACCCTCACCTTTTCCCAGTACAGGCAATGAAAAAAGAAAAAGCCCATATGCTCTGGCTCTAAGCCTTACAAGAACCCTCAGAGGGAGATGTGGGTCTCCCCACTATACAAAGGAGGAAACTGAAGCATAAAGAACTTAAACAACTTGCCTGAGCTCACACAGACGGTAAGTGGGAGAGCCCAGGAAAAACCCATGCTCGTAAACACCAAATTTTACCCCCAATAGCTGTGAACCCACTTTCTCTATGGACATAGATTGTGAGATCTTCTGACCCAGCAGGAGAGGGGCAACAAAAAGCTGGTGTGTGGTGGAGTGAGGCCTGATTTTTGAGTCCAGCAGGAAGACAGACAGATCCCAGGGACCTTTGGGAAGATGGAAGCTGGTCCGTAACACCTAGGAGAACAGAATCAACGAGGGAACAGTGCTCTCAAACTTGCCCAGCCAAGATTTCTGGTATTTCAGAGATAGTTGATAAGATGGCAAGAACATGGACTTGGAAGTCCTGAGCTTGAACCCCAGCTCTGGAGCTTACGCGCCAGTGACCTTGGGCAGACCAAAGCTGCAGGATGTCAGATAATACAAGGCCTACCTTTCAGAGCTGTTTGATGGAAAGAGCCTCCCTCACACAGTGTCTGGCCTACAGTGGGTACTCCACAAATGCAAGTTACTGCTTCTCTCTTACCTTGATGGTCCCCTGGTCCCCTTACCTCACTCTACTATGTCTGTGATTCTCTTTCTCAACATTCCACTCTTCTGAGTGAGAAGCAGTTGTGGATGAGAAGTGAGGTGCGTGGTGCTCAGGGAACCACAGCATATGTTTGTCCCCCCTCTCCCTATGTGGTGGCTAACACATGCCCAGAAAGAAATAACTGCATAGCAAAACTAGGATGCATTCATGCATTTGTTGGAGAGCAGCAGATGTGGTGATGGTAAGTGTGAAATTGAAATAAAGAATTATCTGGCTGCTATCTTTGCGGTGCTATAGTAAATGGCATCCAAAATCTTGTGTCCTTTTTTGCAAAAGACATTCAATGGGATTTGAAATAGTGAGAAGAAAATCAAGGCATGCCTGATGTGATAAGGCCATGTTCCTTTTGTAGTAGGCTAAAGGCATAAGATGACCCATAAATAATAACAGGGTACAGTTGTTGCCCTCCTAATTATAGTGGCAATTTAGAAAAACGGTTAAGTGTGCATACTTAAATTAGACTGCTTGGGTTCCAATTTGGTCCCATCTGTAAAATGGGGCCATATGAGGGTAAAATGAATTAGTACATACAGAGCACTTCCGAGAATATCTAGCATTCAATAAATGTTAGCTATTACTATTGTGGCACGTTACCTCCCTGAATGTGACCCTGAGGAATTTCAGTGAGTTCATGTACTGAAAGGAAAATCAGTGAGGCAACAACTCCATACCTGGAACAAACATACCAGCAGGTGGCCAGTTATATTTAGAGCCAAATATAAGTTCTGGCCCATTGGAATGTCAGCAGAAATGTCCTGTAGCAGCCTCCTGGCACACTCCTTAAAAGACAGAAATGTACAAGCTCTTTTCATGTTTTTTTTTCTTTCTTTCTTTCTTTCTTTTTTTTTAAAGACAAAGTCTCACTCGGTTAACCAGGCTGGAGTGCAGCGGCGCAATCTTGGCCCACTGCAACCTCTGCCACCCCAGTTCAAGTGATTCTCCTGCCTCAGCCTCCTGAGTAGCTGGGACTACAGGCACATGTCATAACATCCGGCTAATTTTTACATTTTTAGTACAGATGGGGTTTTGCCATGTTGGCCAGACTGGTCTTGAACTCCTGACTTCAAGTAATCCACCCACCTCAGTCTCCCAAAATGCTGGGATTACAGGCCTGAGCCACCACATCTGGCCAATGGTTTTCTTTATCATTCCTTCATCCTGCTGCCTGGAGCTTGTCTACTGACATCCTGGGCTTGGATAAGGCAGAGAAACAAGGTAGAAGCAGCTCAGATCTCTGACATCAAGAAGCATCACACCAGCCCTGGAGCTTCTATTCAGGCTTTTAGGTGGAAAACTGTAAACTTTTATATTGTTTAAGCCCTGGCTATTTTGTTTGCTAAGACTGGAAGCCAGAGCTATTCTTCACTAGCACAAGAATCTGAGACCAAGTTCTTGGCCTGTAGGTGATGAGAATATGGTATGCCTGTGCCATACTGTGCCTTGTAAACATAAAGGTAAAGAGAACAGGTCACAGGGACTGAAGGTCTAGAAGAGAATGGGAAATGAAGGAGCCATGTTTTCCAAATGAGAGAGAGAGAGAGAGAGAGAGAGAGAGAGAGAAGAAGAAGAAGAAGAAGAAGAAGAAGAAGAAGAAGAAGAAGAAGAAGAAAATGTAAGTTTCCCAAGTCTTTCTGAGTTGTGATAAAGGGGTATGCATGTGTGTTCATATATGACATTTTTCACTGACAAATTATACATCTTCATAGAACTTTAGGCTACAGTAAACCTTTTTCCAGGCAGGCAGCTGAACCTTTTTCCAGGCAGGCAGACCCAATTATTTTTATGTGTACAACTTGCCACTTTAAAAAGAAATTATTTTACCTGCACAGTGATAACTTCTCAGTGAGATATTAAAAAGGGATTGTGAAGAGGACAAATAAAACATTTTTCTAGAGATAGAATGAAAATGAACAAGCCTTTCTCAGGAAACCAAATGAGAAAAACAGTTAATTCTTCTATTTCTGCTCCCAATTTGCTGTAAGACCTTAAGCGAGCTACTAAACATCTTGGACCTTATTAAAAAGGGGGTGGTAATTTCATATAGAGTGGGTGTTGTTAAGCCTTCTTGATTTCAAATCCAAATTGAGTTTCTCCCACAGAAACTGTAGCTTTTGTAAGCAGTTCACTTACTCTTAGGGAGGTAAGAAGATATGTCTGAAGAGCTAATGCAGTCACAGATAGATATTCCATATGTTAACATAAATGCCTCAAACTTTCATTTCCTTAAGGAGTAACATCAAAGTCTCTGGCCTGCTTTGCATGCTTTAGTCTTGGGTGGGGAATGCTCCCAAGTAAAATAAGAAGCCATTTCAGAAGTACTTCTTTTCCCCACACTGGTTATTATCTCCAGCCATTCATTTCCCTCCACTGGATTTCCCTGTACTGGTTTTAAGATAGGTAGTCTCCACCCCTATGGGCCTTCTGCTAGCCTAGCCACTTCTTTCTGGCTCCCAAGTGAAAAATGGGGGACAGTCCTGGTGTGGTGGCTTACACCTGTAATCCCAGCCCTTTGGGAGGCCAAGGTGGGTGGATCATGAGGTAAGGAGTTCAAGACCAGACTGGCCAATATGGTGAAACCCCTCTCTACTAAAAATAACAAAAACTAGGCCGGTGTGGTAGCACATGCCTGTAGTCCCAGTTACTGGGGAGGCTGAGGCTGAATAATCCCTTGAACCCAGGAGGCAGAGGTTGCAGTGAGCCAAAATCGCATTACTGCACTCCAGCCTGGGCAACAGAGCAAAACTCTGTCTGAAAAGAAAAAAGAAAACTGAGGGACAGAACTCAGAACTGTGACAGGGCTGGCAAGTGACATGGCTGTTATTTTTCCAGTCTTCCTTTACCCTGGAGGTGGCAAGTATGAAGTTTTGGGAAACATTCCCCTGATAGCTAGATGCACTGATTTCCAATGGGATTGGATCAGTAAGTTCAAATACAATTGCTATAGCATGGCCAGGTGTATTTTTAGACTATGCAAGAGGATAAGCAATATCTGCTCACAGTTTGGTGCAGTTGTTTCTTAGGCAAGACCTCAGAACCTGAAAGCTGACTGCAAGACACAAGCCAGCCCTCATGGACTTCCTTCATTCTATAGCTACGGACAGAGGCAGTGGAAGCTCAGCTGGTCTGACCAATGACTAGGTGTTGGGTCAAAACCCAGAGCCCAAGCAAGGGTCATATGCACCATCTTCGGTCATAGGCTGTGTTCTACTGAGGCCCCTGTGGTCAGGAGAAGGAGCTAGTGGTCAGAAACGTGGGCTCTAGGCTTGCCCCTGCCACTGTCTGGCTGGGTGGTCCTGCAGAAGTCTCTGCCCTCCTGGGCCCTCATCAGTGAATAAAGTGTCAATACCAACTCTGCCACACCCTGGGTAACCTTGACCAATTCACAGCATCAACTATCAGTGAGAGCTAAAGGGAACTATCTTACAGGGGGCCCCCACCATGGTATTCTGTGACTCCAACAGGGGACACACACCAATGCCTACAGGAGTGGGTTGGTAACAGAAATGTAACAGAAATGAGAGAAATGGCCATGGTCACATTTGGGAATTGAGAAGACTGGATCACAGAATCTTAGCTCCAGCTGATATCATTGTTAGATATTTCATTTCCAAGTGTTTCTACATGTTGGCAACTAATCTGAATTATTACAAAATTCTATATTGGCCAAAAAAATGACTCTAGGACAGAAATGGCCTACTAGGCCAATTGGGGTCATCTGCAGTCCACTGACCCAAGGAAGAGACCAACTAGGTGGGAACCTGGCGGCGTGGGGCGGGCAGTGTCCCCCACGCGGAGGTCCCTAGGTACTGCCAGGGCTGGCGCACACCCATCTGAGATCCTCAGCCTCACTGCAACCGCCCCGACTTCAGAGTCCCCGGCTTCCTCTGCATTTCTGAGATGGTGTACCCGGGCCTATTCTCCTCTAAATACAGGTGGGGGCCGACAGGCTTGAGCGCACGCCGTGGGTCTCCCCAAACCCGGGGCTCCGAGCAGCACGAGTCGCCTGCGGACCTGGAGCTAGAGGAACGCGAGGGACTCTCCAAGCTGGCGACAGGTTCTGCTGTGGCCTGCGGATGACGGGCTCTGGCTCAGATCCGGGGAAGTAGAGGCCGGCAGGGCACGGAGGCGCGCACTCTTGGCGATGGCCTCTACGAGCTCTGCAGGCTGCAAACTCCCGGGCGCCGGCAAGTTCGGGCTGCGCGCACGGCCGCGCCCGCCAAGAAACCCCAGGGCGCGCGGCTTCCCGGGTTTGCGCGCCACGGAGGGAACTCCTTAAAGCGAATGTTTTGGATCTGTGGGGAGGAAACTTGACCCGCTGGGAGCGGTGGTCTGGTATCCCAGCCCATTCCTGCCTGGGGTTAAAAATGGACTATCTGCTGAGAAAAGCTCAGGCTTCGGGCGGCGTCGTCCGGCCCCTCTTGAGTTACGAGGAGCCCTGCAGACACCCCAGCCCCTGGGGATCCTCTCCCCAACCTGGCCTTCCGCTCCGACACTCACCAATACTCCCCGGCTTGGTGTCCTTTCGAGACCCCCTCACCTATTCCAGGCTGCCCTCCACTGAGGCGAAGCTCTATGAAGTTTAAAGAAGCCCAATTTCAATATAATTTACGTTGTGTAAAAGAACTTTGAAGACGGAATACATCGTGCAAGGACGCTGTCACCCTCAAACCATTGGTGAAACTTTAAAACAAACCAACAAACAAAAAACAAAACAAAACAAAACGGCAAAACCTTTTTGAAGGCAATATTGACATTTATGAATTCACAGTTATTATTCAGTTTGTCCCTGAAATCTCACTTCTGAAAATTTGCGTATTTTTCATGATCACTAAAATGATCTAGTAAATATTCCCGAATAAATGCATTCAAGAATATTTACTAAATTATTTTAGTGATAAGAAAAAGTGGAAATAGCTAACAGTCATCTATATATAAATAAAATGATGGTTAAATAAAATGATGAGCATTCAAATAAAGGAATACTCCGTATTCAGAGGAGATCTGTGCGCTCACAGGCAAACTTACTTTAAATGGCAAAGGATAAATTGCAAAAAGAATAGTTTGTGTGATATGATTCCACATTTGTAAAAATAAAGAAAGAAGTTGTAAGCAAATGCCTGCAACCAATCAGATATGATTAGCGACTTAATTTCATGGATAGTTATATAAGAAATATATGTATATTTTATGTGCACATAGATATAGAGGAATATACATTCGACTGTTACTTTGGGTTGATGGGGGCCTATGGGGCATTGACTTGCACACTATTTCTTCAAAAACTGATTATCTTTTTAAATGAGCATGTATTAGTTTTGTATTTCCTCCCACACAAAACAATAAAGGTTTTTAAAAATTATACCTCTTCCTCATCCCAAGGCCACCAGAATGTGATCACTTGACCACTTTTCTCTCTTGTTTTCATTACTATGTTAATTTTCCCTTCAACCTCTTTCCCTCCCTGTACAGCATCCAAGAAATCTGCATTCCTTTCACTTAAACTTACAAATTGGCTGTTTTATACATGCAAATAGTTTTAAATCCCTTAAACCAAAATAATGAAAGAAATGAGAATATTACTTTCACTTAATCTATTCACACAACTTAAATGAAAAAAAAAGGTGCAATATTTTTTGGGCCTTGGTAGCATTGAAATTTTTAATCCATTACTTTTCAAGTTCTATGTAGATACGGCCTATTTTTTCTTCTAGCTGCACATGTAATTTTCCTCAATGCAGCAAACCAAAGGAGTGGATCTTTACAGCATAATTGTTCTATTCAATCCAGAAAGACTCCCTATTTTATGAAGAAAATAGCATCAGAAAGGTAAAGAGGAACAGGAATGGGGCGAAGGGCACAAGGCTGAAGGAGGGACCCGGAATGAGGCTGGGGGAGCGGGGATGGAGCTTGGAACATGGTCCAGGTGATTCTGGGATTGTTTAAATCAGTCTGAATGTTGTCCCAAAAACATGAGCTCAGTTCATACTCTGGGAAATGAGCATAGCCACATTTCAAATACAGAAGTGGATGGGGTTGTCTGGCATTTTAAAATATTCATATTCAGAAAGGATATCCAGCACCAAGAAGTGGTGGAGCAAATCCACCCCCCAGCAATATATTTGGTGTGGTTCATATATATACATAAAACAACATCACGTTTTTAAAGCAAAGTCACAGAATGTTCCAGGCTCACATACCCACACAACATAACTCCAGATTTTTGTCCAGAACCCTGACATTCCTCTCCTCCTTTTTATATGTATTAATAGCAACGGGGTAAAATTCAGGTGCTTTGAAACAAGCTACTTGGGTTCAAATCCTGACCCTGCCATATATTAGCTTATGACTATAGTCAAGGTATTTACATTCTTTATGCTTCAAGTTCATCAACTCAAAAATGAAGATAATAACACTACTCATTTTACATATTATGCAGAAAACTTTTAGAACAGTGCCTGGGTATGCACTGAGAGTTTAATAAAAGCCACAATTATTACTCACTCTTTTACACTTCCCCAAAAGCTTATTCATCTCCATTCTTCCCTCTTTAAGAAACTACCACCTCCACATTCTCCTAATTGTCTTAGTTCTATCTCTTATTTCATGGAGATTCTAATCACAGCTCCTCCCCTGCTGTTTGCCTTCTCTCTCCTACCCAATGAGAGGTACCAGAGTCTAAAGAACACCTAATAGGAAACCTACATTCTATTCCCCCTCTTCTCCTGTGATATTTTGGGTTTTTTAAAAAACTTTATTGATGTATATATTATATACATCATAACAGTTACCCACTTCAGGTGTACAAAACAATGATTTTTAGTAGCTTTACCAAGTGGTACAACCACCACAATAAATTCATTTTAGAACATTTTCATTTTCCCAACCCATCAGACCTCTTAATTTTTTAAAATTCCCCTTCCCATCTCCAGCTTGAGGCAACCACTAATGTTCTATCTCCATAAATTTACCTTTTCTGGACATTTTAAATAGATACAATCACACAACAGGTAGTCTGCTGGGTCTAGCTTCTTTCACTTAGCATAATATTTTTGAGATTCATCCATGCCTATAGTAAATATCAGTAGTTCCATACAGTTTTATCACCTATAAAATCAGAATAAATTTTTTCTGCCATGTCTATATAACAATATTGATAATATATACAAAAGCTAACTAGTGTTGCATCTACATTATTTTAGGCACTGAGCTAAGTGCTTTATTTGCATCATAGAAATTAAACTGCACAACAGCCTTGTGGGCTAACTAGGTGATATTGTTACATCCATTTTCAAGTTGAGGAAGTTAAAGTTTAGAAATATATAAACAGACTTGCCCAAGGTCACAAAGTAAATAGATGGCAGAGTGGGGACTCAAATCTAGATGTGTGTAACTCCAGAGCCAAAGACAGAGTCACCTTGCATTCAAAATACCAAAAGGTCTTTGCACTCGGTACCCTTCCATCATTACAAAAACAAACACACAAAACCCAGGGAAGTCTTCCTATCAACCCCACTGAACATAGAGAAATGGGCAATGCTTTGTCAACTGTAAATTGACTGTCACTTTGGGACGATGCGGGCCTATGGGGCATTAACTTGCCACACTATTTCTTCAAAAACTGATTAGGAACTCATATGAAAGGAATTGTTACTCCATCATTTTCTCTACCTAACACTACCTTTGTTCTGAGAACATTTAACCCCCTTGGGGCTGGGCACCGTGCCTCATACCTGTAATCCCAGCACTTTGGGAGGCCGAGGCAGGCAGATCACCTGAAGTCAGGAGTTCGAGACCAGCCTGACCAATATGGAGAAACTCCATTTCTGCTAAAAATACAAAATGAGCCTGGCATGGTGACGCATGCCTGTAATCCCAGCTACTCAGGCGGCTGAGGCAGGAGAATTGCTTGAACCCAGGAGGCAGAGGTTGCGGTGAGCTGAGATCGCACCACTGCACTCCAGCTTGGCCAACAAGAGCAAAACTCTGTCTCAAAAAAACAAAAACAAAAACAAAAACTCTTGGGAAGGTACTGGTCTTCTGAAGGACTGAAGGACTCAGGTCTACTGATGAAGATTCTGATTTCTGAAGAGGTTGCCCTAGGGACTGCCCTGGTGCAGCTCCAGGTCAGGGAGCCCAGGAAGGGAGGTTGGACCTTTACCCAATCATCTGTCTTCACAGGGGATGAATGTGTAGGGAGAAAACTCCTTAGAGATCTACGCCTCCTACTGTTAATTTGTAGGTTGGAACTCATGGCAACACATTATAACAATTAGGCTGGACTTTCCAACCTACTACCCAGTGGTATTTTAGAAGACTGCTCAGTAGGATTCTATTCGCACAGGAAGAAATGCTCTTCTCTAAAGCCATCTATGAGAACTTTTCAGTTGGTAAAGTAGTGAAACCTTCTTGGGGTTTCATGATAAGCCACAGGCCTCACATTTCTTCCAGCATGTCTGCCGAAGACATTCACCTTCAAACACATATTATCATGAATGTGTGTTAACATTTGTGTTAGTAATCATAAACACAAGAAGCCACACTCAAATTGTGTCCTATTATTTCTGAAATACACCCGAACCACTCTCATCAGTCACAGGAAGAAGGATCTTTAGCGTGAAGGCCAGCCCCCTCATTCCACGGAGGAGTTCCAGAGCGATCACAGGAGGTAGCCTGGGTGTTCAGTGACAGAGTGGAGCAGAAAACCCATCACCAGTCCCAGGAGAAGCAAGTACTCAGATAAATCCATCCCAGCTCAGCAGCAGGTAGTGTAGAGGACAGGCCTGTTACTGTCAACACTTTATTGCTGTGTGCAATACTCACACACTGCCAGTAAGTTTTACAGAATCATTTATGTGTTGAATGAAAATAAATGTTTGCTGGTATTAGATGATCTTATGACTTTTGCAGTTTTGTACACAGTGTTTCAATAAAGTGTATCCAAAAGGACACGATACAAAATTAATATTTTAGATTGAAAAGAGAAGTGTCTGGCACAGCGCCTGTCATATAGTAGGTGGGCATTAAATGCATGTTCATGGAGAACATGATCTCGTTTGTTCCTGTCCTTTGGGCAGGCAAGCACGTATGCTCCTATCAGTGGTGTCATTCTTAAGCTTTCTTCACAGATGAGAAGTTCCCTGACCGCGAGGGTCATGCTGCTGGTTAGGGGCGCAAAGCCCCGGGTTCCTCCCACTAAGCCTGAGCGGAAGAGGGTGGATCACGCTTTGCACTGGGCCGCCGCCGCGCAGGTCGGGTCCAACCGCATCCCCAGATGAGCCGGCCGCGCCGAAGGGCTCTGCAAACCCGAAGCCCAGAGAGAACTCCGTCTCCGAGGACGCAGCCAAGTCGGGAGGAGGACTCGCCGCACCTCAGCCCTGCCCGCAGGGTCCCCGCCAGCCCCGCGGCCCGGCCTCCTTTGAGGGGCTGCGGTTTCTCACGGTCGCTGCCAGTCCCCGCCCGCCCCGCCAGGTCAGTCCAGCGGTGCGTCCCTTGGTCCGTGCATCCTGCGCCTGGCGGCCCTTGCTCGAGCGATGGGGCCCTCTCACTCACCCCGGGGAGGAGGGGGACTTCTCGTTACTAACGGATATTTTCTAAGACGGGGCTGGCAGTGGCACGGGGGAAACACAGAAATAAAAGACTCGTGCAGCTTTTTTCTTACGAGAACCTTCTTAAAGCAAGCAAGGCCACAAATCAAAATCAAAGCCTCCCACTAAATTTCCCCTTTGCCGGGGCTTCACTGCAGATGCTGGGCTTCCTTCTATGGACAGGTTCAGAGCAGCTCACAGGGGCTCTCTGCCACCCAGCCATGGCCTTGCCCAAGTCAGTGACCCTCTCTGCCTGTTTCCTCATCTGTAAAATTAGCATAACACCAGTACCCACCACATGGGGATATTGTGAGGGTTCGATGAGATTATCCCTGCAAAGCACAGCACCTGGTAGGTGCCAGACAGTGCCTCCTTCACCCTCCCTTCCCTCTAGCCCAACTGCCAGAGCTTGTTCCCAGCTTCCTCCTTGCATCTCCACCTAAGATGGTCCCTCTCTCCCCCTGCCCAGGTCATTATCTCAGCCTCCTTGCTGCCCACCCTCAACCAGACCCAGACACCCCACACCTCTTGGCACCTGGTTCATACTGCTCTATCCCTAGGTTCTTATCTCAGCCTTTGGTGCAATCATTTATGTAGCTGTGTCGCCCTCCATGTTTCCCTCACAAGCAAACCTACACATGCATGCACACTCAAAGACGTGAAGGCTGCCTGAGGGTAAGGACCACCATGCTCATCTTAGTGCCAAGTGGGGCCAGGGCCTAGCACCGCAGCACTGCACGTTCCTGGCTCAATGTCTGCTCTGAGGAGGCTGTGGGCTGTGGATACAGAAGGCCAGCTCCTCCTCCACCCTCCCCTCCCCACCCCACCCTCCACAGCTCCTCCTCATCCTGCAGCTGGTGGTGCTAAAGAGTAAACCTCCCCCCTCCCCCCCAACTCAGAGGCCATATTCACCCTAGCCGTGGTGACAGGTTGATGACTCCTGTAACAGGCCCCTTTCCTCTTCGAGGGGTTCCTGCCTGTATGGAGCCTGGTGGAGGGGCCACCAGCAGGGCCGGAAACCTGGGGAGAACGTCTCTGGCTGCCACTGATTTCTGTTCCTAGAATTCAGGTTTTTCTACAATTACAACCTTCCCTCCTTCATTATGTCTCCCATATTCCCAGGGTCGTAAATACTGGGGATATATATTACATTTCCCATAACTTACTTTCAATGATCAGAAAAGCTAATATTAATAGACACACTGTGGACAAGGAATCTGACCCCAAAGCTGAGAGCGAGGCTTCTAAAGCAGTGGCTACATCCTTAGAGATGCCACTTCCCCAACAGCTGTCCCCTGGGCCACTGTCCCTACCCAGCATATTAACAAGTGGCAACAGAAATCAATCATCGAAAATATGGACCCTAAATCCAATGCCGCAGTCCAATCCTAGTGTTGCCCCTTAGTAGCTGGATGACCTTGGGCACGCTACTTAACCTTTCCAGGCCTCTGTTTCACCATCTGTGAGATGAAGATGATTGTAATAGTTCCTAAAGGTGTTCAACAGATTAAATGAGTTAATATTTGTAAAGTGATGAACACTCCGTATGCACTCAACCAGTGATTTTAGTCAAATACCTAAACCTTAATTCACCTGGAGATGCTGACAGCTAAATGTGCCTAGCCCTAAATGACTATAACCTACTCTAGAGGTGAAAAATATATGTAAGGGTCACATAACTTAACCTTATTGTTATTGGTATTATTGCAATTCAAACTTGATAGAACTGTCCTCGTCAATTAATCAATTTCTGTTCGTCTTTACCGTTCTTCATTTGTGTTCTATGTGAACACATTCTGGAAAGAAAATGAAAGGATGAAAGAAAGGGAGGGAGGGAGGGAAGGAAAGAGGGAGAGAAAGAAAAAAAGAAAGAAAAAAGAAAAGAAAGAAAAAGAAAGAGAGAAAGAAGAAAGGATGGATGGATCTGGTTGAGATGTCTGGATTGTGATAAAATTCTTACTTTTAAAATATTTTCCATCAGCATTATAATAGTATTACCAAGTGTTCAATAAATTATGTCAAACTCCTACTTGCCAGGATCTTAACATTTTCCAGAAAGCCTGTGTGAGAGGAGGTTGCTGAGAGTCAGAGCTAGAGGGAAGACATGGGTAGGAGCTGTAAGACCACCGACTACATAAGAATCTGCCTAACAGGCCTGGCACCGGTGGCTCAGGCCTGTAATCCCAGCACTTTGGGAGGCCAAGGTGGGCAGATTACAAAGGCAGGAGATCCAGACCATCCTACTAACACGGAGAAACCCCGTCTCTACTAAAAGCACAAAAAATTAGCCAGGTATGGTGGCACCCGCCTGTAGTCCCAGCTACTCAGGAGGCGGAGGCAGGAGAATTACTGGAACCCAGGAGGCGGAGGTTGCAGTGAACCAAGGTGGTGCCACTAAACTCCAGCCTTGGCAACATAGTGATACTCCGTCTAAAAAAAAAAAAAAAAAAAAACACAAAAAAAGAATCTGCCTAACAGCATCCTGGGCACTATCTCTCACCTCAATATGTATAATAAGCTTTCTATTCCCTGATAACCTCAACAACCATTTTACAAAAACCCAGCCATTTCCCACTTCAAGGCCAACTATGCCAAGGAAAGAGCTTTCAAAGCTGCAGGAAACGGTGATGGCCGGATCTCTTTTCCCTGGCATTTGTCTTAGCCAGGCAGACCCATATACACACCTACCCACTCCCCACTCTCCACTACATACACACACATCTATCCTGGATTTAGTGTGTCTAAAGATTTGGATTATATGCCCTGAAAACTACGTCCTTGCTTGAAGGTGCTACAACCTTCATTAAGGAGATCAAGACAGCCCTGAGAAGGAATTCATGATCTGCCCTGCAGGAGAGGTTCAAAGAAGGAGTGAGAGTACTCCACCCTGCTCCCCTAGCCCTGTGAAACCATACAAAGATCATTTCAAACAAAGCTCTACACTTTTTTCCCAGAAATGCCTGCCTCACAGAGGTCTATACTGGTGGTTCTTAAGTTGGGTCAATTTTTGACCCCCAGGGGATATTTGGCAATTTCTGGAGACTTTTCTGATTGTCACAACTGGAGTAGGCATACTGGCATCTATAAGTAGAGGCCAAAGATACTGGTAAACATTTTACGACTCACAGGACAGCCTTCACAGCAAGGAATTAATCATCCAGCCCAGAACATCAATATTGTGGAGATTTGAGAAATCCTGGCCTAGAGAAAACCCCTGCTGCCTTAGAGGAAGCATTCCCTCAGAACTCCTCCAGACACTTAGGCAGGCAGCAGATGAAAGTATCTGGAGGGGAGTCCAAGAGAATCCCTTCTCAGGCCCCAAACTAAGAACAGGGAGGTCTAGCAGACTCCTTCCTCCTTCTGCTTTGCTTCTAGAACACAAAACCCTGGCATCTGAAAAGATTAAATACAATCCATGATTCCCAGCCCAGCAGGCTGCATAACCCTGCCCCTCATATCCTATTTCCCTCCTGCATCCCCTCATTCTTGAAACACAGTTGGAAATTCAAATTGCAAATCTTTACTGTCCAGCCCTCAAAGGCTCGGCCTGCTTCCTCTCCCAGGGACAAAGTCTCCTCAACGTCCTGCCTCCCTTTGAGATGAACCCTCAACCCTGATTCTTTCACCAACTGTAAGTTTTTCTTCCCCATCTCCCTCTACCCCTCCTTCTCTTTCTAATTAAGCTACATCCAGGGGGCTCAGAGGGAGAGGAAAGGATTCTGAAGACTTCCGTGCTGCAGGTTCTGCGGGCCTACAGCCTCATGTTTTTTGTGAGGTGCCAACCACGCTGTGATCATTAAACCCCACAGTGGTGGTGGGGATTTTCTTGTTGCTGTTAACCTGGGAGCCAGCTACATCTTGTTTATCAGACTTGTTTTAATTCAGCTTGGTCAGGTTCCAAGTGTTGAGGTGGAGATTAAAGGCAACTGAAGAATCCAATTAGCTGCCCAGTCTTCTTTAAGCCAAAAACTCAGGTCACAAACTAGATCAAAGTGAAATTATTTCTCGACAGCTCTGTTCATTAAGGGGAGGGTGGGAGCTCACACTGCTAAGCTGGGCTCATTACTGGGACTGGCATTTTAAATACAGTATCTCCCCCAAATTACATGTTTCAGAAGTCGGAGGGAGAAACCCAGATTATCTTACATGAGTCTCTGGCTAATAGAAAACAGAAAGCCAAAGAATGAGCATATGACTTCTAGGAAAAGATTTAAATGAGGCTCCAATTTTCCTAGGCAGGCAAACAAAATCTGGAAACTGGAATTGGCACCGATCACTCCAAGCAGAGAATCCCTTCTCCAGGAGATGTCGATTTGAGAAATCTAGGTCTTCCAGGTGGCCCTGCTAACCGTCTTCTAGAGTCCTTCAAAAACTCTTTCCTCCTCTTTCCCTGGTTGGGTGCAGCTGTAAGGGAGGCCCTCTCGATGCACAGGCAATCCCAGCCCCAGGACCCAAGCAGCCTTTGAAGAAAAACCACTCACCATTTCCGGTCTCTGGGTCCCAGGCAGAGTCATTCCTAGTGGCAAGAGACTCCTCGTGGGTCTCTCTGTGTTCCTATAGGCGCTTTATAATGAGCTGCAGAACAGAAGAGAAGGAGGAGGAGAGTAAAGAAGGCCCTGATCAGATGCACTTTCCATAGGGAGAATCAAACATTGGATTACCGTGAGGGCAAGGTTCTATGAGAGCAAGAGAGAGCGAGAGAGAGATATTATACTCAAGAGAGCAGTCACAGGACACATCCCCTCTTCAGTGAGCCCTGATTTTGAACTGAACCTGGAAGTCTACAGAAACAATGGCCTGTCCCTGTCCCCTCTTACTTGAGAAACTCTGCTTAGCCTCTCAGACAACCAGCAAGCTCTGGGTTAAAAGATCTCATATTTTAGGCCTTCAAGGCCATAGGCTTGGGGGACACCCGAATGTGATTAAAGTTTATTTTTTCTGGCTTTAAGTTGTAGCCACCTCCGAGGTGTTTGAAATCTGAACCAAGAGTGAGACTCATCCTCAAACTTCCCAGTCTCTTTGGTCCATCCAGGTAGGGCATCAGATCAAAGCCACTTGCCCCTGGTGGCCTGACTCTCTGGAAAGGTGGGAGAGAGAAAGGCAGATACGGGGGTAGGAAAGAACCAGGGGCGAAAGAGCCAGAAAGCTTGTGTCCGCACCTCCTGCCAGGGTCTTGCTGTTCCCAAAAGTCTAGTTGCTGCATAACTAACCACCCCCCTCCAAGTCTGGCAGGCCTCAGAAACTTTGTTATGCAGAGGCACTCAAAGCATGGGGTTTACTTGGGGGCTGCAGCCACCCAGGAATCCCACTAGCCTCTTCCTCTCCCATTCCCTTTGTAGCTATACCCTTACAGGGGAGATTGGGAGTGCAGATTTCAGGGAACTACCCCCACCATTGGTGGAGCTGAGGGCCCCAGACCCTAAGCCCCAGTAACTATAGCCCAAAAGGATTCTCTTTAGATGAGTCATACGGAGCAGGAACAAATCACGTCTAGTGGGTTTTGTTTTTCTTCTCTATGTGAGTGTTTCCCTCCCTGGGGTTTCATCATCCTCCCAGATCCCTGCACAACCGCCTGTTCTCCATGCCCTGGGGCTGTAGCAGCGCTGCCAGGCCCCAGAAAACGCCCCTGGATCCCACACATTTTTTTTTTAATGTGTCCCACACCAGGCAACGAGCGCCCAGTAGTTTGGTTTTGTTTTGTTTCAAATCAGCGACCTAAAACGAGTTTTAAAATCCCATCTTTTTCTAAAGAGAAAGAGGAAAAAAGAGGCCCGCGTTGCGCTGAGGGCCGGGCAGTGACTCTGGTGGGGAGCCTGCCCGCCTCCCGCCGAGAAGCCCTCCGGCAAGCGCCTGCAGCAGCCTCTCCCCTGCCTCTCGAGGGCCGCCCTTGAGGAGTTTGGTGCCCAGGGTCGCGGAACCAGTGGCTCCTCAGACTGTCACCCGGGCTGAGAGCCCTCACCACTCCGCGGCCTTGCTGATTTTGTCTTAAAAGCCTGAGCGAAATGGAAATATGGCGGGTGGGGGGCTGCCGTTGGCTTACGAACGCTCGCCTTTGTCCCTCAGGCGGTCGGCCACCAGCCTGGCCTTCTGTCCCTGCACTGGTCACTCATTTGGCAGGCGGGGCCGCAGACTACATAGGAGGTGGCCGAGGTGCGTGTGTCGCGGGTGGGGTTAGGTGCCAGCACGAGGCCTTACAAGGTTCCCAGATAGCCCTGGCGCACGCCTTGGCTATTAGAGAGGCGGGAGGGGGACCTGACTGGGCATGGACGTGACGGCCGGGGGTGGAGGCGGGGGACCCCATCCCAGCTGTTCTTCTGGCCCCGCAGCACCCAGGACCCGAAATAGCGAGTTCAACCTGGGTCAGCCTTGTAGAGCCAACCCACACCCCACCCCAGCCAAGGGCTCAGTCGGCACCTTTCGAGAACTGCTCCCGAGCCCAGGGCGTCAGGCTAGCGGTCACATTTCAACCCCTGGCAGCTTCGGAGGAGTCGGGTCTGGGAAGCAGGGGAGAGCGACCTGATTGGAAGGAGGATGCCGAAGAGCCTTGGACAGCGGGAGTGCCCGACCCTGCCCAAGAAGAGGCCTGCCCGCGGCCGCGAGGGCTCCACGCCACCAGCCTCAGCTGCCACCCAGCGCCTGGCCAAGACGCAGGGCCCGGCCTCCAAGGGCCGCAGGCACTGGGGACCTGGGTGGGCCTCTCCGCTGCGCTCCTCTGCGGAACGCCCTCTCCTTGGTGCGCCCCTGAACTTGGCATCGAAGCCGCCTGATAGAGACTTCGAACAATCCGGGAGAGAAACAAAAAGAACTCAGTTTGCCCGCTTAAAGGCTAAGAGTCCCTCTCAGACGTTTCCTGGCTTCTCGTAAAGGTGGCCGGGGCCGTTTACAGTAAGAACAGAATAATGTTTGCGACTGTACGACATAATTATCTCCAGACTTACCTCTACGCCGCCCCCAGCTAGGGTTTTCACCAGCGAAAGCGGTTAATGCATTTGCACACATTAAACATCTTGAACGCATAATTACAGGCTGCAGACAGGCTGGACAATAAAATATATCGGCTCGATATTTTTGGAAGCCTTCTGCGGTGCCTGGAATAAAAACCGCTTTCTATGTCCTCGGCCAACTAACTGCAGCCACCGTTATTTCTGAACACCCCACCCCACCTCGTCGCTGCTTTGGAGACAACGTTGGAGCAGAAGTGGGGGACTTCAGCGGGAGGGTTCGGTCCCCTGGAGAGGTCTCCTGGGCCTCCAGTACGTGTGGGCTTGAAGGACTGGAATAAGGAGAAGAAAATATGTTCCCAGCCCTGAGGGCCATCTTCCTCATTAGAGGCATACAAGTGGTGCCCTCTAGGCGTTACACCCTCTGGGCACCGTGTTCTCCCTGACCCTCTTCCTATCTGAAGGCTAAAGAATTTGAAGAAGATGCAGACCACATGTTCCCACCTCACAACCTCTCTGAAAAGAGCATCTCTACATTGAGTTGTCTCCTGCCACCTGAGAGATCTTTTGGAAAAGAAAGCTGGATATTGAAGCAGCAAGACCTGGAGGAAGAAGCTGCTGGTTAATTTCTGGCTGGTTATTTTCTTCCACGGAGGTCTGGGACTCTAGCTTCCCTTGAGTCTGAGTTGCTTTGTCTGTAAAATGGAGATGATTATAATAACCTCGAGACCAACTTCACAGGTTGTTAGAAGGAAGCACTTAAAATTATTTTTATTGCCATATAACTTACGTATAGCAAAGCATACAAATTTTAAGCCCACAGTTCACTGAATTTTTATATATGTATACATTTGTGTAACTACTACAAAGATCAAGATAAAGAGTATTAGCAGCCCCCAGAAGGCCATGAAGAAGCACTTTGAGAACTAATTTTAGACAGTGATAGCGTTATCTGTAAGTCAAGAGATCAACAGCCCAGTCTAGTATGTGGCTTTTGAAGACACTTGATAGTGTCTTCAAGACAAGAATTGATAAACCAAATATACATGTCAAGGGGGCTGTGGGAATCTCTGGTCTGGAGGAGCATTTGAGGGCCTTGTCTACAAACCCCTAGGCACTTAGGGCTTGGGGGAAAAGTGAAGATCAGGCTTTAATTCGTTTTGAGACAACAGTGTTCTGTTTTGTAAATGGCTGGGGCTTTCTGTCCTTGGCTGGCATGTTCATTTACAAGTTAGGGGTAAGCCTGGAGAGAGAGGCCTGAAAACCTCTCCCAGGGGATGGAAATCTGGTTGATGTCCATAAGGCTAAAAGTCAAGCCTTGGGGTAACTTATTTCAGTGTTCTCCCCTGAATCCAAGTCTGGTATTTTGTGTGGAGGAAATTCCTGAGGGATATTTGGCCATGAGATACATAGGGTACCCAGTTTTCTGAAAAGTGTAACCGCAATAGCTAATACATGCAATTGATGCACTTCACAAACAATACAAAAGATTTTATAGAAAAAAATTATCTACTCAGATCCTCTAAATAACAGCTCTTCCCAGAGGAAGCCACTGATACTGATGACTTGTCTGTACTTCCAGCCCTTTTGTACGATCCCTTGTTTTTAAAAGCACAGTGGTAGCTCTCACTATACATGCTGCCCTATTTAGGGGCTTTTCCTAAACACTGCCCATGACAATTCTCCATGACAGATCTATTGGCTCAGAAAGATATGCTCAAACCCGGTGACTCAGCCCAGATAAAATTGAAGCTAACCTTGTGCAGCCTGGCACACGGAGGGGCTGCTTGCGTCTGGGTTCTAGATCCTGGGCTACAGTTAATGGGTCTGGCAACCATAAAAACAATCAGCTAATTTGGTGCATGCCATCGTTACCGGCACCCCCTTTCTCCCTAGAGGAGCAGAGCCTTGGGGAGGAGGCAATAAGGCACTGACAATGACTAGACCTTCAACCACTTTCTGGAGCCAGGGAAAATTGAAAGTGCTTCTTGGAATTTTTAACTATTCTGTCTAGTAGCTGTAAAAACTGTGCTCAGGTCATTAGCCCACCCTGGGTGTCTACCTCCGATCCCATTTCCTTAGTCCTCTTTGGAACTCGATGGGGTGGCCCTGGGTCTGGCCCCCACCCAGGCCTGACAGAGGCAGAAGGGTATGGTGGGGGCCTAGGGCTTTGCCCCAGACCTTGGACCCCGCAGCGTCTGCCAGGAGACGTCGGAGGAAACGCATTTACCACCTGGAAGACCTTGACTGCAGCCGATTAAAGTTTAATCCGAGGTGTGTGCTCAGACTTGCCATGTTATTTAAACACATCAAAGGTCATAAAAAGATTCCAATGGCGTGAGCCGCTCCAACGCGGGCCCACAGGGAGCCAGCATTTGACTCTGGTGGATTTCTAGAGGCAAGATTTAGAGCGCAGGGCGGGAAGGGGAGTTTAGGGGGGAAAAAAGAAAAAAAAAAGGAAGAAGTCAGCTTTCACAGAGGAACACCAGACTTCAAACAGCGGCCAGGGAAACCGAGTCTCGGCCGGGGGAGCTGAAACCGCACCCTTCAATTCCGATTAACTGGGAAGACATCTAGTGGGAAGAAGTCGCAACTGCAGCGTGTCCAGCGAACATCCTCTGCCGCCGCCCACGGCGACTGCAACCGCGAGGATTGGGTGGGGGTGGGAGGCCTCGAAGAGAAGCCTCTCTCTTCCTGGCCTCCCCATCGGCAGTGGAGTGCTTACTCGACTGCCTGCATGATTGCAGGGTTGGGGCTAGGCTCCCACCCAGGGCTGAGGCGCCGTTTCCACCTTGACAAGAAAGATATAGCTGTCCACCGAACGCACCAGGCCCAGGATCCCTGGATTCCCATCTAACCCTTCCCAGGGCTCCTGATCCTAAAGCAGGCAGATCCCTGGAGTGTACTGAGTGGCTCTAGGGACCGATAGATTGCTGCAGAAGCTAAGTGAGCACAAAGCCTAGCTTCTTAGGATTCGAAGGTGACATTTTCCCCATCTCTGCCATGGGGCCATCTGGTCAGACCTGATCCTGGCTGCCTTCTCGCATCTAGATTCTAATTTCTGTGGAGGATTGGCCTCTCTCACAGCACATGGAAATGAGCCCCACATATAGGGAGCTGGCTTTTAACTGAGCTCCTCTGGCCCCACCAGCACTTCTTAATCTTATGACCAAAAGATAGAGAACTCTATGCAGGCCTCCCCATATGCCTCAGAGATGCTCATTGCAGCTTCTTTACTGGGTGCCTTCACCTGCTTCAAATGGGATCCCCCTTGTAGGGAAGTGCCTCCTGGCTGACCACTTTGGCTGAGTCTGAGTTATCTCCTCTCAGTCTTTTTT
The DNA here is from genome assembly GCA_963573385.1 of Cacajao melanocephalus. Taxonomy (NCBI): domain Eukaryota; kingdom Metazoa; phylum Chordata; class Mammalia; order Primates; family Pitheciidae; genus Cacajao; species Cacajao melanocephalus. The sequence goes on from CAUYLG010030443.1 coordinate 48,848, forward strand.
ATTTTTTTGACAGGTTTTCACTCTCACCCAGGTTGGAGCATAGTGGTGCTATCATGGCTCACTGCAGCCTTGACTTGCTGGGATCAAGTGATCCTCCCACCTCAGCCTCCCCAGTAGCTGGGACCACAGGCACATGCCATCATACCTGGCTAATTTTTGTGTTTTCTGTAGAGATCAGATTTCACCATGTTGCCCAGGCTCTCTCAGTCTATTAGTTGTGGCATTAGATCATCCTAGAATTGTCAGGAAGAGTGGCACCAGGACATTCCTTTTTGGAATGATATAGAAGGCCAAGGGCCCATGCTCCACATTTCAGTGTATGAATCCCAGGACACTGTGGAGCCCCCACACTTTCCAGGCCCTCTGTAGGAGGACCTCCACCCTGTCATGCTCAAGTCCCAGGGACTAGCATTGGCCAGGCCTCTGGGAAGCAGCTCTTCCTTCTTCATTTTACCCATCAAGTTGCCTACCCATACTCCTCCAGGGTTTGCACCATCCCTAATTCTCAAATGAGGGTTCAAGGGACCCTTTCTTTGGCTTTCACAGCCCACCTCACAGCCCACCCCCAAAAAAGTGGAACTGGAAATGGGGGAGAGGCCATTCTAGGCAAATGCTGTGAAGCTCTTCACTGAGACATTAGCCATCTAGTATCACACACAGAAGTGCTTCCCAAAGGGGTATAAGGGCTATGGCTCCTTCTGTGCTCCCCCTAATCACCTAATGTCTGGATGAACCTTATTCCCTCAGGTAGCAGAACTCTCTTATGTTTTATTTAATCAGCTACAGACTATTGAAATAGCAGTGAGTAAGGGCCAGGGGAAGAAAAGACTTCAGCTGGACTAACCAAATTTAACTTCAGAAAAACTGAGACGTGGATCGTGTCACCAGTGAACCTGGGATCCAAGGGCCTGGATCGGTCTGGGTCCCATGCTGAGTTCCAATGGGCTGGTGTGTGTGCTTGGACCAGAGCTGATCCCTTAATCCTCTCAACCTCTCAATCTGAGACAGACAGACAGAGGACACACACACACACACACACACGATCCAGAAGGCCCCCTCCCAGCTCACCTGGTTAGGACCCCACTGGACCCCACACCCCCAGCCAACCGAACTCTGCTCTGCTCCCAGCAGAAATCACAGGGACTTCTATTGCTCTGGGTGACAAACGAGTCTGCTTGCTCTTGGTGACATCAAATTACTTTGCACCAGCCTAGGGTCCTATGACCTGACATAACCTCACATTAGATCCTAGAAATGTAAAGAAATATGGCCTTTTTAAAAGCAGCTGAGAGCAGGTAATTGCTAGCAGGCTTGAGGGGTTGTCTCAAGCTTGGCTCTCGACCTCTGCCTCCGAAGCTGATACCAGCAGAATTCACATGCTTGGATTCTCTATAGGCAGAAGGTCGAGACTGCATTTAACTCTGTACAATACTCGGATTCTCAAAGCCCAGACTGTTTTTGTGCAGTTACGGAAATCACAGGGAGGCTTAGAACCTAAACTGCAAGGAAGACTCACCAGCAGCACCACCCCCACTACCCCCTAGCCAGGCTTCCTCAAAGAACAGGCTTGAGCGGAGAATGGGCTTCTGCTAAGCTTTACAAATAGGCCTTCTTTGAGCTTCTGTAGCTTAAATTTTTTGTAGAGAATTACAGTTTCATTGCTTCCTATTCTTCTCCCTCCCATCTCTCCCTTCCCCTTTGTCTCCCGGCTTGTCTGCAGCTTCTCTCTTCCCCTCTCCCTCTTCCTCTGAATCGTCTGACTTCTGCAGTCCCCACCCTGACCCTGACCTGAGCCCTCACCCGTGTGGTGAACTCCATCTTAGGATCAGGAGACATGGGAACCTTGAACCTACTACTGTGCCCAAGGGCTTGGTAGGGGTCGATCTTGGTGATACCCCACACACAGTGGGCAGGAAGCTCATGGCCAGCATTTCCATGGCTTCTGTAGAATACAGTTAGAATCATTCGAGGTTATTATAAGACGTATGCACACTTTCTTCTCTTGTTTAATTTACATACCTCTTCTGAGTTTCATCAAATAGCTCTTTTCTAATACCATGAGAATTTATATGCTTAGTGGAAAAACATCCCAGATGTTTAATCACTACTCAAAAAAATTAATTAAGGAACCACAAACAACCCAAATACAAAATACTGCCATAGAAAAGATGACAAGTACCCACTCAGACAAAAGGAGTTAGAATTTATTAAGCAGACAGGTAATGTAAAACTTGTCAAATTCAACTGTGCTATTTTCTGTTTCTACCTTTTTGCTTTCTGAAATTGCCAAGGCTTTCAGTTAAGTCACTTTCAGAGTTCAATGGGGAGGATGATGCTCATTGTCAATTAGACTACCATATCAAAACAAAAGAAACCACAACACCCTTTTTCATTCTTTTTAAAAAATCCCTTATTGCTAGAGAGATATTTTAAATGCACCGCTTTGAATTTCTTCTTGAAAACTGTGGTTGCTGTGATGAGCTATCAATCCAGTGCAGATTTTCCTAGTTTAATCATTAGAAATGTCTTTTGAGTTTCTACCAGGGGAGGAGTCATGCTGAAATGCAATATAGTCATTTGCCCACTAGTAAGTGAATATATGTCAATTTAGGACACCCTAAGGACTGAGCCATGTTTTTTGTGTTCCCCCATAATTCTGATGCAGCAATAGAAAATTTCTATTAAAGGACGATTCACTCATATAAAAAGGTAACATAAATCTTCCTTTTATATATGTATTTTTTTAGAAAGATGAGACAAGATTTTAGGCAAGATGGGTCCACACCTCACACCCCTTTTTTGTCCAGTTTACTCCTGGGAGAACCGTCAAGTTCTTTCTAGAGTTTCATTGCAATAACCCCATTTCAAGTCCTTTTGCTCAATCTTGAAATCTAACAGATCCTCAAAATCCTATGGTGGGGGTGAAATGATGCGATGATATCTGGGATTTATTGTAAATACTAAAGAGAGAGAGAAAGAGGAAGTGGGTAATAAAACATTGGAGAAGAAATTATGATAGGAGTTGAAACTAGGATTTGGGTATATAGGGGTTTGTTATGCTTGTGTGCGTGTTTGACAAATTCCATAATAAAAAGATTGAAAAAAAAAAAAAACTATCCCTGCCAAAGGGCTACCAAGAACCAAAAAAGTGGTCTGTTGGTTAGCACCTGTAGTTGCCCATTCCTAATTCTTGATTTCCAGAAATAGAAAACGACCTAGCTCCCTTTTCATTTCTCTGAAGTCAGCGGCCATCCCTGATGCTTTCTTTCCGGCAAACTCTTTCTCCTAAGCCATAAACTGAATATCTAAACCCAAGGTTGGGGCCGATTAATGGAGCTTCCGTACTCAGCTCCCCTCGCCAGAGTGTAAATACCCATAAAAACTAGTATCAAAAGTTCGTACTGATCGCTTCGTTTCTCTGAGAGCTGGGCCGAACGGGGCTGGAGCCGCGGGACAAAGGAACGGCGGCTGCTCCTTGAACAGCGTCGGGTGCTCCAGACCCGCTCAGCGAGGGTCCCTGGAGCCAGCCGGAGGTTCTGGGGAGGACAGGCGAACCGGGCAACGCCAGTCCAGGACTCACCTTCCACGGGGGACAGGTGTATTGACAAAGCCGCAGGAGAGGGTATGGTGAGGGGTCGGAAAAGTTAGAATGAGTAAGGAGATGCGCCAGCGAAGTATGTCACCAGGCTGGTTCGACAGGGTGAATTTTTTTCGTAGGGCTGGGTATGATGCCTGTATTTCGCCCACATGACACTGCATGTGCTTATTCACTGTGTGTGGATATGCACGTTTGATGCGTGGATGTGCGTGCATATCAAGGCACACACATCGTCATGGTTACAGCATATAACGTACCCATAAAACTCTGATCACACCTCAGTGTGTACTTGAAGGGGTCCTGAGTTTCTCTGCCTCGCCGCTGCGCTGGTGAATTTCCTTCCCTCCGTTGCATTGTGCATTAAGAATTCGCAGCTGGGAACAGGGCCGCGGGAGTTCTTCGGTGTCTAGGGCGAGATGTACTGCCGCGGGCCCAGGCCGCCTGGGTGCCTGCGCCGCTTTCTCAGCGAGAAAGCCGAGCCTGGCCGGACCAGGCTTATGTGCAAACCCCCTACTTCCTTCAAACGCTCGACATCTTCAGTGTATTTGTTGACTTAAAGAATGCATTGCCCAATGCTGGTTTCCTGTTTTGTTGCGGGCGTGAGCATCAAGCTAGGGTTGGGGTAGGCGTCCGCGGGTAAAATTCCTTTCAGTCAGTGACAGCGTCGGGTACAGGGACTCCTCGTCCTTTTCACGTCGCAGCCACACGGAATTCCCCGGGCCGTCCCGCGCCTGCCCAGCGCCCCGGCTGAGTAACCCGCAGGTCACTCCTTGAGTGGCGCGGGTTCCGCAGTCCAGCAATCCGGTGTGCCCCGCGAGCTGGCCGTGCACAGCGAGAAGGCGTTTCCTCCTTCCGGCCAAGTCTTTCTCCAAGCTCCCTCTGCTTCTAACGCACGCTCCGGTCCTTTCTGCGAAGGCTGTTTCCAGCTCCAGTGAAGAGAAAGCAGTGGCACTGTCGGGGAAGGGAGCTCTCCCACCACCACTGCCGCTGCCGCGGCCGGCCGCTGGCTTCGTTGTCACTTAGGCCTCCCAGAGCCGAGTCTTGGAGGCCGAAGTTTGCGCCAGTCCTGGGGAGTCCACTCGCGGCTGGCTGGGGCTGTGCAGTGGGGAATGCTCCTCATGGGAGTCTGGAACCTGGTTGTTCTAAAATGGAGTGTATGGGGTGGGGGTCTCCTTGCTCAGGGACTCTCTGAGGGAAACAGGGCAGGGCTGTACAAACTGGAGTCTTCCTTGAGCTCCTGCCCTCTTTTCTGAGGCCCTATGCACTAGTGGTTTTGTGGTACCTGAAAAAACAAACAAACAAACAAACAAAAAACCCTATAGGCAGCAGGAGAGCTGCTCCTCCGAAAACCTGCTGTTCTTGAGATCCACCCCGTAAAGGGATCTTAAAAGCAAAGTGGGGGTCCCTGTGGGTCTTCCTTACACTTCCACTTTCACCATACTAGCATTTGGTCACCACAGTGACCCTAACCCAAAACTATCCGCACAGCCTTGAGCCTTTTACTGACTTATTATTGTTTCAAATGCACAGAAATCTAGAACAAAAGCTTGAATGAGTGACTCAATCGGCCGTTTCCCTGCCCACTGGCCAACTTCAGCCCAGGTCTCAGGATTTACCCTCTCCCCTAAGAAAGAGAGTGTCCTGATGGGGACACTCAAAATGCCCTCTGTGAGTAGTGCAGTCCCCCACTTGCTCCGTTCTCAAATGATCTGCTCAAGTTTGGCTTCGGAAATGCTACACTGTTTGACGGTTTCATCTTTTGTCTTTCTCTCTCCTCAGCCCCTCAACCGGTTTTTCCTCTGGATCTTTCTTCCTTTGCCATTATCTGTGTCCCAGCCCGCCTAGGGTGGGAGAGAGAGGGTTAAGATGTTCTGCAAAAGTGGCTTGTAAAGCTGCTTGGATACATTAAAAACACATGAATATCCTGAAATACAAAGCGTCTTTAGAACCAACCAAGGAATGTTTATCCTAATGCTGGATGGACGCAAAGAAATAGTGCCAGGGAGCAGTGCTGACAGCCACCTCTGAGTTAAAGTGAGAGCAGGTAAATTTCATTTGCTAATGAAAATCAAACTCAATGAAAACCCGGTTTTCCTTTGTCCTTTTCTCTTCCAACCCTGGGAGCCCAGAGCCCCGTGGGCTAGGCTGGCATCCAGTCCCCCACCCAGAAAAACCCAGCCACAGTCTCTTCTTCAGTGAGAGGTTTTTGGGCAGCCAAGCCCTGCAGGGCACCCTGGCCTACCCCAGGAGGTAAGAAGCCTTGGCAGCCAAGACATTTTGGAGTACTGAGAAAGCCTCTGGCAACTCCTTAAACAAAGGGCATGCTGCAGAAGCCACCCTCCGGTCCGGTCCTGCCTGCGCTGTCCTCTCAGGGGTCCTGGGAGAAATCTAGATACACCAGACAGTTCCTGGGAAGTGACTGCAGCCTCTCCCACCTCTCCCACCTCTACTCATGCAGCCCTCTGCTCGGCTGTCATGCTCAAGGTGCCACTGCTGCCATCCAATCCTAGTGGGCGGCCTGGCTTCCCCATGAGGAGTCTGAGGATATAAAATTGTCAGGTTGATGGTGCCTCCATGCAATCCTATAGGAATTTCTGAGCTTGAAGAACAAAAAAAATCAGAAGGACAGACAGCTCAGAAGGTCGAGACCCACTACCTTGGCAGGCAAGCATATCTTGACCTTGCTGTTGGGAAAAGAGGAAAAATGCTAGGAGGGTCTGTGCTTGCTTCTCAGAGCACACTTGTCTTCATTGCCCTCCGACCTTTCTTTTGCCACAGCAAGTCAGTTTGTTGACTGCCTGGAAGGGAAAGAAATCATATTGGGAACTATTAATAAATGTTTTATCTCCCTCAGCAGAAGACAGGGAAGGAAGATTATTCTTGCTTCAAAGTGAGTAGAAACTCTGAAACTCAGACCCAAAATTATTCCCAGAGCTCGTTCCACTTCTATAAACCACCTCCACTGATTGGTGGCTACAACTCAATACTAACAGGACATGCAGGCATTTAAAGATAGTGGGGACATGCCAGGAGGCCATTGACATGCTTGGTAGAAAAACAAAATATAGATTGAGATCCAAGACAAGAAGGGAACAAGCAGGGTGCCTCCTCTAAGTAATCATGTCTTGAGACGTTTTTTTTTTTTTTTAAATGATAGGGACACATGGGGAACTAAGAAAATGTCCAGACAAATTTGATCACTAAAGGTGCACCATAAATCTCAATAATTCAGACCCCAAGCTCTTCCTTGATGAGAGCGCCACATTTAAGTGGCAAAGCTTAATTTGAGATGCAATCCAAAGCCTTCCCCAGCACCATCCCTTCCAGACAAACCTGCTTCTGGCTCCTCAGCGGACAAGATGCAATCTTGTCTCACCATTTTTGGTGAGGAAGGACCCAGTTGTCTGTGGAGCTGAGGCCCTTCCTCTGCGCGGAGGGTTCGGGGCTCCGGTGAAGTGCGAGGGGGAGGGAAGATTGTGGAGCTGGCTTTGGCCGCCTTGTGCACCGGCAGCTGCCGCCATGGCCAGAGGTGAGCTGGCACAGGCACCGGCTGGTGGGGGCTCCCCAAGCTGTGTTTTCGTTTCTCCGGGTCTGGCTGGAAAACCGAAGAGGCTCAAAGCCCCGGCTGAGCCGGGCAGAGGCAGAGAAGAAGAGTCGGTAAACACGGCCCCAAAAACCCCACCAAGGCAGCAAAAAATTCTGAGCAGCCGAACAGAGTCAGAGCCGAGAATTTTAAAAAGAGAGAAAAAATTAAGAGTGAGGCGATGCGGGCAGTGGGCCTTTTGCAGCCGCCTGGGTCTCCACGCTTGCATGGCAGTTCTCATGCTGGCTAGACTGCAACTTTCAACTTGACCTTGGCCTCCAGCCGCGTCTGACCCGTATGTAAAACCTCCTTCAAGTCCCCAGGAACTGGGGCCTCGAACCCTACCCTGTATCTTTGTCACTGTGAGTTTTACAATGCCACTTGGAGGGAGGAAGGCGGGTAAGTGAAAGGGCCAGAAAGTAACAGAAAAATCAAGTCCCTACAGAGGCTAGTTCCTGAGTCTGCAAATGGCCAGTCAGGGAGAAGGTAAACTGGGGGCAAATCAATATTTACCCAGAACTGCTAGAAAGTCAAGAAGGAAAGGGCACACTGGGATGGGGGGTGTTGGCTGGTGGGGGGGAGGTCATAGAAGGTTTTATTGGGCGACACTTACATTGGTCAGAACAAACCCAGGATCAGGACAGATAAAAGCCCAAGCCCAGCCACACTGGTCTGGACCCTGCAGGAAGCCCAGAGGCCTTAGAGAGCAGATGGTGGGGTGGGGAGGGGGGTGGTATGCACGCTGCTCTGAGTTTAGGGCTGAGTCTGCAAGCTAGGAGCAGAGGACAGGTCCAAGCCTGGCTTCTCACCAGTCCGCCTGGGGTGGAAAAGAATCCAGCACTCTCCCCAGCTCTATTCCGGTAATGTGCCCACTTTCACTTTGAAGCTTGTTCCTCTTGTAAGCAACTGAGTAGCTCACAGTAGCGAATCAGCAAGTATGTGCCCCTAAAGCAGCAGGACCCCCAGAACCCCTCACCAAAACATGGCAGCTGCAAGAGGGGTCGCTGCTTGGTTCTTCCAGCACCAACACCCTACCATGCTCCCAAGAGAAGGTTGTATTTCCCAGGCACAGAGGAAAGGCTTCTTGGGCAAAGAAGGACTAGGCAACCACTGCAGGCTGGAGATCCTACTTGAGGGGAAGGTAGGAAGTGGCTCCAAAGAGCCCCTTTTTCTTGTCCCAAAATAGAAAGAAATGGTGGGTTCCCAGGTGCCTGGAGAGTCAAGTCCGGTCCACAAAGAAGCTGGAGGCGTTAGGGCCCAGAAGGGGGGGCTTGAGTCCCAGCCAGAAGCACAGCTGGGGCTTGTTCCTCTTAAGCCCCTTCCAGAACAAGCCAGCCAGACTGGTGAGGTAGGAGCAAGGATGAATGGTGCCCACGGATCGCTCGCTCTATATCAAAGTCTCTGGAGGAGGAAACATTGTTACCGGCTCAGAGCAAGGAACAGGCTGTATACATAAGTGTGTGAATGTGATTGAGTATGTCAGTGTACACTGTGTGTATGTGTGTGTGTGTGTGTGATGAGTCGTTCTGAGCCTACGAATGTAAATGCAAACATGTGAAACTGCTTACTAACAGTGTGGACAGGGAAGGGATGGGGGCTCCTAAATGCAGTCCAGGCCTCCAGTGGAATGTCCGGGGACCCATGAGCCAGGCATATCCTCTGGAATCGACAAGCAGCAAACACCCTGCCACTGTTTCCCTGGAAAGAGCAAAATCGGGACTCTATCGAAGCCGAAAGCGTAGAGTCCGTCCTAGGGTCTCACTGCGGAAATACGCGCCGGTTCCTGGAAAGAAAACAGCCTCAGAGGCCCCAAGAAACACCCATTCTGAGCTAGGCTGGTCCCGTCCTCCCCACTCTCCCATCCCTGACCGCCGGTAGTATTACCTGACCTGTCCCCACCGCTCCAGGTCGCAACCCAACCGCGCGCCCACTTCCCCTCCCCGCCTGGTTGCGCGGGTCTGGTCCCCACTGGGATAAACGAAGGGAAGGGGGACGGAGACGGGGCCGCCCTTCCCTCCCTGCCCCACCCGCACGTTCCCCCGCCTTTCCCCGGGGTGAATGGTGCGCGACCGCGCGGCTGGCGCTGGCGCTGGGGACGGCGCGGGCCGCGGCGGGGACGGCGGGTGCACCGCGCAGAGCTAGAGTAGGAGCCGCCCGCTTTGCATGCGCCGTGGGCGGAGCGGGGTGGGGGCCGGGCCAATGGGCGGCCGCCTGGCGCGACCCCGCGGGGCGCGATCCGCCCCCCTCGCTCGGGCCCCGGCCCCGCGCCGCGCGCTCTTCACTTCTTGGGGGCTTTTTAAAACAGCGCCACTGGGGTCTTCTCCATGCGGCTCGGGCTATGACAGCCTCCGTGCTCCTCCACCCCCGCTGGATCGAGCCCACCGTCATGTTTCTCTACGACAACGGCGGCGGCCTGGTGGCCGACGAGCTCAACAAGAACATGGAAGGGGCGGCGGCTGCAGCAGCCGCAGCGGCGGCCGGGGCCGGGGGCGGGGGCTTCCCCCACCCGGCGGCCGCGGCAGCAGGGGGCAACTTCTCGGTGGCGGCGGCGGCCGCGGCGGCGGCGGCGGCCGCGGCCAACCAGTGCCGCAACCTGATGGCGCACCCGGCGCCCTTGGCGCCAGGAGCCGCGTCCGCCTACAGCAGCGCGCCCGGGGAGGCGCCCCCGTCGGCCGCCGCCGCTGCTGCCGCCGCCGCCGCCGCTGCCGCCGCCGCCGCTGCCGCGTCGTCCTCGGGAGGGCCTGGCCCGGCGGGCCCGGCAGGCGCAGAGGCCGCTAAGCAATGCAGCCCGTGCTCAGCAGCGGCGCAGAGCTCGTCGGGGCCCGCGGCGCTGCCCTATGGCTATTTCGGCAGCGGCTACTACCCGTGCGCCCGCATGGGCCCGCACCCCAACGCTATCAAGTCTTGCGCGCAGCCCGCCTCGGCCGCCGCCGCCGCCTTCGCGGACAAGTACATGGATACCGCCGGCCCAGCGGCGGAGGAGTTCAGCTCCCGCGCTAAGGAGTTCGCCTTCTACCACCAGGGCTACGTAGCCGGGCCTTACCACCATCATCAGCCCATGCCTGGCTACCTGGATATGCCAGTGGTGCCGGGTCTCGGGGGCCCCGGCGAGTCGCGCCACGAGCCCCTGGGTCTTCCCATGGAAAGCTACCAGCCCTGGGCGCTGCCCAACGGCTGGAACGGCCAAATGTACTGCCCCAAAGAGCAGGCGCAGCCTCCCCACCTCTGGAAGTCCACTCTTCCTGGTAAATGGCGCCCTATTCCCAGCTCTGGTCTTCCGCCTCTGCTCCAGCTTCTCCTCTCGCACCCGGGCGATGCCGGGTGCCCTTCTGTTCTCTTCCTGGTCTGCCCTAGAGGCTCTGCACCCCTGGGAGTCCGAGCATGACTGGCTGGGGCTGCCTGCGCTGCCTTGAGTTGAGCTGGCCCCTGGCCCTCCCTGGGTGAGGGGTGGCTGGGAAAGAACTTATGGGGACCCCGGCTAGCTTCCATCTCCTGCGCCCCGCCCTCCTCAGCCCCTGACACCAATTTAAAGATGAGAAATTGACCAGAAAACAGCTCCCCAAATTGTCCCTCTCTATTCATTCTCTCAAAAATGGCTTCATTGTAGAAGCTTCGAGTATTGGGACGGGCATCCAGGAAGGAAACAGGCACAGAAGTGCTGTACCTTAAGCCTGGCTCTAAAGTGTGGGCCGCTGGACCAAGCTCTCTCTCGAGGCTGCCTACGCGCTGCTCCCGCAGGATGGCCGGGTTGGGGAAGTCACTGGAGCCCTGGGCGATTTCATTTTAGTTCAGAACTAACCACCTTTCCCACTGACGCTCAAGGCTTTGGCAGAAGGCCGAACTGTACAGCGAGTGGCAAAGAGCAGCCGGGCGCTGCAAGGCGGGTGGCTCAGTTCGAGCTGTCGCCTATAGCCTGGCTGTGGTCTGATCCCTGTGTAACTTGCCTTCTCTCTTATCTTCTAGACGTGGTCTCCCATCCCTCGGATGCCAGCTCCTATAGGAGGGGGAGAAAGAAGCGCGTGCCTTACACCAAGGTGCAGTTAAAAGAACTTGAACGGGAATACGCCACGAACAAATTCATTACTAAGGACAAGCGGAGGCGGATATCAGCCACGACGAACCTCTCTGAGCGGCAGGTCACAATTTGGTTCCAGAACAGGAGGGTTAAAGAGAAAAAAGTCATCAACAAACTGAAAACCACTAGTTAATGGATTAAAAATGGAGCAAGAAGGCAACTTGAAGAAACGCTTCAGAACTCGTTGCTTTGCCCAGATAATGATGATGTTTAATAATAATTGACGAATGGGAAAGAGAAAGAGACAGACACTGGCATTTTGCTCTCCTGAAGGAGATCTTTTTCTCTTTAATGGAATCTACGACTGTTTTAAAACGTTAAGAAAGGTAAAGCGTGCCGGTTCTTCTGCCAACCCCACCAGCCCAGCCCGTTAAATGTCAAACGTCAAACCCCAAAATACGCAATTTCAGATAAGTTACGCAGTGACTGAAATCTTGTAAGTATTTATGTGATCGTTATATTTTAGGGCACTGCGTTAGATGGTGATAATCTGGAAGCTGCTTACAAAATCAAGAGGCCATTGTAAACATCTGCTTGTCCCTGTTAGGTCACCATTCCCTTTGCATGTTAAGTGTCTGCTCAGGTAAATCTTAGTGAAGTTCCTACCGTTGTTGTATGTTCTGCAAAACATTTTATGTATAGATTTAGAGGGAAATGAGAAGGTACTGAAATAATGATTTTGGACTATTTACTATGAAGGGAGAAAGGGAGAGAAAGCTCTTCTGAGGATCATTTGTCTTGGTAGTATAGTAAAACCAACCAGCGGAAACTTTCAGGCTACGAACCAGGTTGCTAATGTCCTTTTAAGAATAATTTTTCATTGCTTATATCAAGCATATTTTATGGCATTTGGATTATATTTACTGCCCCAATATCAGTTATTTTCCAAAGGATTTGTTATCTTTTTAAAAACGTTTAAATCATCAGATGATCTGCAGAATTCACTTTATGTGAAGTCTTCGCGGAGTTGCCGTCCCAACATGATGAACTTTGGTTTGAACACAATTCCTTTTTTTCATTTAAATTGGCATTTCTCAGTATTTGCTAAACGTTAGCGGGAGAAGTCATTTTCCTTTTTAAGAAAACTCAGAATGAAAATTCATTTCCCTGAAACATTTAGGTGTCTACATTCTATATTTTGAACTATTAAGAGAGTAGTATTTTTTCTTGTTTATTGAATTATCAGACTGCATTAAAAGATTAGTAATTCATCTTCACAGCACATTTTTAATCAAGCAGTTATTTCAACCAGCACATTCGTTTTGTTCATATTCACTATAGAATGATATCTTGTAAATAAAGACATTCAGCACACTGTGAAAATGTATTTCTGCACCTGCTTTTTAAATGTTTCTACTAAAAAAGAAAAAAAAAGACCTTTAGATAGTGATATAGTGATATTACTTCTGTTAATAAAATAGTCACTGCCAATAAAATCTGAAGAAAATACTCTTTACTTTTCTATGCTAAATGTGCACTGCACAGAAAGAAAAGGAGCAGGTTTGTCTTACATAAACCAAGGACCATTCTTTGTTATTATTCAGTGCTTTTTTTTGCTACTAAATTTTTAAGAAGAGGGAGAAACCTCTCATAACTAAAATCCTTAAAAATGATAAGTGCTTCAAGGAGATTAAAGTGTCAGGTATTCTGAAAGGAAGAAAAAAGAAAGGAGGAAGAGATAGTATGAATTCCCAGGCTCCCTGTGGAAAATGAAAACCAGTTGTTTTGCATCAGCAATGCCTAAGCTGTCGTATTTTAAAATCTGCTGTTGGGTCCGCATGTGTCGGAGAGGGCAGGTTTTGATATTTGTTGAAATGACAGGACTATGAAAGGCCTTAAACCTTGACCTTGACGAAAAAAAAAAAAGACAATTTGTGACCTTGACTTTTGACAGCTCATGAATTGGCCTCAGCTGGATTAGTAGACCAAGGGCGCCACCTCGCGTTGACAAGCCTCCTTGTAATTCTTCAACCAAGGGAATCAAGATCTCTTACCTCCTTGACTTTAGAGATTCAGTACTCAATTATTTGGCTCCAGATGGAGCAAATTTGAATATATGTAAATTATACATGTCCCTGTATATATGTAAATATATATCATATATGTGTACACATGTATACATTTGCATATTAGTGCTTTGTGTGCTTGTATATATATTTGTAGAATCTGTACAGATATTGTATCATTAATTGCTGATGACCCAACATATTGTAATTTAAGGTGATTTCTAGAGTTGAGGTACAAAATGTACCTTACAAGATGAAGCCTCGCTCCTTTTCTCTAATGGCCAAGTTTGATTTATCTTCACAGTGGCTTGCTCTGCATCAGATTTCTGCAGATCTACTTTAAAGCTGTACATTTTTGTTACAGTCTAAGAGGTGTTCTTAAATCACCATTCTTTCCTGGTCCTCACCCTCCAAGGTGGTCTCCAACTCTAATTAGAGCTACTGGGGAGTCTTTAGAGCAAATTAAGATTCAGATGCCTTGCTAACTCTAGAAGTGTAGAGTTACATTTCAGAAATTCAAAGAAGCCCACCTCTTGAGAGGTCAATAAAGAGGACTTAATATCTCATATCTACAAAATGGCCACAGGATTGGATACAGAACGTGAGTTATCCTGGATAACTCAGAGCTGAGTATTGCTCCAGGGTGGTGTGCAATCTTATATTGATGCTTGTGAATCTGCCATTTGATTTGTGGGAGAAATAAATATGTTTAATATTAGCAACTTACATCAAAACTATAATAATATTATTATATCTACTGTTGACCTCTAACAACAATCAGGTGCTGTTTTCAGAGTCATAAAGAATACATATGTATGTTTATATATTTAATACACACATAGGATAATGTGTTTCTGTCAAATCCATGCTATGCGCTTATGTATTAAAACAATGGTGGAGTCAGTAGCCGTTGGATGCACAATTGTGAGATGCAGGTTAATTTTATCTCTATGTTAGAGGAAAGTAATAGCAAATGGAAGAACCAGATTCATCATTTTATGGAAAATAATATTGATTGCTTACAAAACTGGCTGCCGGAAACCTCTCCAACCTCTCCTGAGGACTCACAGCTTCTTTATAGATGAGAATTATGGAAAGAGTGTCTAAAGCTGTCTCAAAAACAGGCTGGTGTTGAAACACACATATTGAAAGGTCTTGAGAAATTCAGTTATATTTTGCTGCCCTGAGGATTTTCACTCCACTTGTGGAAACAAATGAAAATGTTGCTTCAGACCCACCTCTCCACCTCTTGTTCCAAACAGTACTCCATTTCCAGATGAGCTGCCATCAAGCCAAAATACCAGCTTTCTCCCAAAATGTTTAAAGTGGTGGAAAATCCCCTCAAAGCTGGATCAAACTGTGTGTTTAAGAACAGCTCCAAAGGGGACTCTTCTGTTGACGGGGGATATTTTTCTTTAGATGTAAGAAATATTCTGAGCCTCGAGCCTAGGAAGGAGGCCAACAGCAGCTCTGCAGCCGGAATACCGCCCCTTTCGAAAGCCATCATCACTACAGGAACCCTGGGTAAAGTAGTAGCCTTCTTTTTTTCTCTCTCTAGTTTTTGAAACTGTAATGACAGAAGATATTTCAGGGTTGTTGTGGGTTTTTTCCCCCAGTTCTAAAATGGTCATTGATAGTGTGGATCTTACCCTAACTCCTCCTATTTAAAATTTCTGTGGATCTACCAGATAACCTGAGGTGAGCATGGATTATTTATGATGCTCCTTTAATGTCCAAATAGCAATCAGTCTAAAACGTTTCAAAAAAAAAAAAAAAAGAAAAAAAGACATCCAAGGGGAGACCAGCCACCTCTTGAAAATTAGGAATAATATTAGCCACTGATCCATGGATAATGTTGTTGAAAACCTGATTAAAGTTTTTTTTTTCTAAAAAGAACTCTTCCTGAATAAAAAAATAATAAATATGGGACTTTTTTAAAACCCTACTTTTTTCTATCTGCTCTCTGTACTGTCTTATTTATTTAGTTATTTTAAGTGGATGATTGTTAAATGTCACTGTGCATTTCACTACTATTTGTGACTGATGCAGAGCTGAAGCCACCCATTCAAATTGTGGGTTTTAAAAAAAAACAGAAAAGGAAAGAAAAAAATTAAAACAACCTAGTTGAAATATTTTCTTAAAAATTCATTAGGCAGCAAAATTCAGCTGCAGATGCAACACTTGTGTGCGGAGAGTTGACACAGATTTCACTTTGTAATAGATGTAAGTGCATATTGCACTCTGAGGCATGTGTTTGGAGGGCTTGGGGAAGATGCAGTGTCTTGCGTCTTCTGCGAATTCCCGAGTTCGGGAGCGGAGACGGAGGTTGCCCGGGACTGCTAATCCCCAGACCCAGTGGGTTCAGAGGCGCCCTCCTGGATTTGTGGACCTCTCCCGAGGAGACGCTAGGAGCTTGCTGATTTATGCGCATTCCTTTAAACTTGATCGAATGCGTGTCAGCCGACCAGGACCTGGAGAATCAGAGAAATGTGCAGCGAGTTTCTCACATCCCATTTCTCATAAGCAAAGATGTAGTGTTATCCAAAAGGCAGAAGAAGATTTATGCCTAGGTTTTAGGACAGGCACGCTAATTAAGTTTTCATCTGCTAGGCCGCCGGGTAAATAACAGCCGGCCCCATTCTTTATGAAAATGCCCACTCAATCCTCGCACATCTACGTATCTCTGATGAATGCCTGAGAGGTGCTTGCTATTTTTAATTTTATGTTAAAGGGAAGAAAAAAGACATTGGCGTGGAAAAATTCCTCCGTGAAAGCAGCCAAGGCCTTGCCACAGTTGATTTCATTTCTACCCGGCTCTCGTGGCACTGAAAAGCCGGATCAACCGGGCACAAATAATTACAACGGGTCTCAGAGATTTCCAAACCTCTGCAGAAGGTTGTGCGGAGACATAGGGCCTCCCCCAGGTACTGGGGTGTGAACTCTGAGAGCCACCCGATGTCGCACCTCTCGGGAACACAGGCGCGGCCCCGAACCCTCCACACTTCTACAAGAACCCCCTACTCAAAATGGAGGCTCGGGCCCATGGAGAGCCGGCCTCCCTCGGACGGCACGCGGGCTGGTCGGGGCTGCGGCAGGACGGCGGGCGGAGGTCCCGGCGCGGAACGGCGAGGGCCGGGACTGTGCGGGTGAGTGGCCCCGCAGCTGAAGGCTGACGTCACCGCAGGCCGCGTGGGCCTTCGCGGGGCTCCCCGGGCACGGCTGGATCAGGACAAGCCGATTCCAAGGAATGTTTGGTGCGGGTTCCCCCTTCCCCTCCCCACCCCGCCCTCCCCAAGAGAATAATCGGGTATGTAATCTCTCCCGGTCTTAATTCTTGGCAGCGTAGAAGGTGGTTTGCAACGGGAAATAAAACTTGACAGGAGCATTTTCTCTAAAAGGGGTTTTGAGACGAGCTGAAAAGAAACCATGTTTTTCTCTACCAAATACTTCCGCTTTCTGAGCCCGGAGCCGAGGGGTGGGAGCGACCCCAGGGCGCGGAGAGCGAGCCGGGCACGCGAGGCCACGCTGTGCACCCAGCAGCGGCCGCAGAGTCCACCCGGGCGGGAGGCAGCTTCGGGCCCCGCTGCACCCCGCGCCTCTGCCACACTCAGCTCTGCTGGGGTGTAGGCCCCGGCGCCGCCCGCAGCCTAGGCCGGGACCCAGTGTACGGGACCTTGGCACCCTGAGTAGTACCCAGCAGGTCCCGGCTGGCACCCTGAGTAGTACCCAGGCGCTGGCTGAGGGCGGCTGGGGTTAGGCGAGAGAAGAGGGCCCTGAGGAGGGCCTTAAGGAGCCTGGCGTTAGCTCTGAGCCTCTGGCCTGGGGAGTAGGCGACAGCAGCTCGCAAGAAGGGTGGTGAGAGCAGGTTTGGGGGCTTTGTTTCCCGCCGCAGGTCTGCGGACGCTGCACAAAATGGAGGGGGAAAGGGGGTGAGCGCGCAGCAGGCGTGGGTGAGCGGGCCGCTATTGGGTGGAAAGGCTGGAGAGAGAGAGAGCAGCGTTCCCCTCCCCGCGGCTCAGCGAGCGCCCTCCTCTCTCGCCGTAAAGGTCAAGTCCTCCGCGCCACGGCCGCTTCCATGGTCAGGGCCGGTCGCCGCAGCGGCCTCAAGAAGGCACAGGACGCACAGTTGGCTGGGCCGTCATTCCAGCGGCAAGCGGGTTCTGGTAGCCTGGGCTCGTGCACTGGAGGCAGAGGTTCTTTCTTGAATTGCAACTCTCCCATCCCCAGCCCTGTTGGAAAGGAGTCCCCGCAGCCACGGGTGGCCCAGGCTGTGTCCCCATCCCAGAAGAGCGGGGTTTGCCCCAGTCCGGCAGACTTCGGAGCCCGCTAAGGCCTAGCGAGGGCGAGAGGGAGTGCCTGCAAGCCCAGGGGAGAGGACGTAGCTGGATCGGAGTAGGTCCTGGTAGGAACATGGGGCCCATCGGGGCTGGCCTGGCGCGGAAGAGGATAGGGGAGCAAGACCCTGCTAGAAAGCCTCTCCTGGGGTCCCTGAGTCCAGGCCCTCCCTCAGTGCGTGGTAGGCCTTTGGTGAGACCCTTGATGCTCTTCTCCCGCCTAAAATCTGCACTGAGATGTGAGGCACACCCTTTTAAGGTAAAAGCCCCTGACCCCTAGCCCCCAAGAATCCCTCACTGTGCTCTGCAAGGGAGAGAGCCCCTAACCCCCTGCCCATAGCCTACCTGCGGCAGGTTAGAGCATGAGGCCGTGCGGTAAACAGCTTAAGCCTGATCGGCCGCTGAGCCTATCTCTCCAGGTGAACCAAAGAGAACCCGCAAAGGATTTCTTTTCATGAAAGCCAAAAATCTGTGTTGTACCTCTAGGGTTGCATGGACAGGCTGAGCTATGGGAGCATATACAGCAGAAACAGTTGTCTGTGAATGGGTCCCATTGCAGAACTGCCTGGCAAGATGAGCAGGGGAAGAGGGCTGGTTGGGGTGGTGGCTCTTCTCAAGCCTGGAATGTGAGCCACCACAGGCACTGAGTGGAAATAGGAAGCAGTTGGAGCTTGGTGGCCTGGGGGCTTTCTGTGAGCTACAGCTGTGGGGACCCAGACCCTAGGACCAGAGCCAATCTTCGGGTTGGGCCACCCCCTTTTGTCTTCTTTACCGCAGACACACTCTGCTCAGGGAAACCCGTTTGGGCCGAAGCTGCAGGGGGAATGGAAGGCAGACAATGAGAACTAGGCCTTCACCCTTTAAAGTCTCCCCTACCCTATTTGTTTCCACTCTGTAGGAAAAAAAAAAAAAAAAAGTCTAACGAGTTAACAATAAAAATAGTTATTAAAGGAAGTAATCTTCTCTTCTCCCTTCAGTTTGAGATTCACTAAAGTAAATGATAACCAGATTGCTTGGGTACTTGAGACCCTCAGCTGAGCCCTGTGCCCTACTCTGCAGTGGCCAGGGGAAGGGTATGGACCTTTTCAGATATTTGGGGGCTTTGGAGGATGACTGAACTTGCCAATCAGACCAAGCAGAATTATGAGGTCAATTTCAGGGCATTACCTGTTTGTGAGCTTTAGGGAAGTGAAAGGGAGCTTGGGGGAGGGTGGGGTGTCTTGACAAAGAGACAAATTAACCCCTGCCTCCACCTGGTAGTGATAGAGGTGATCTGATTTTTAATCGAAGCCTCATTGCTGCCTCTGGGCAGCTCCTGGAAAATGTGATGGATTGGCAATGATCTGGCAATAAGCCATGCCCTGAGAATAAATACTGTGCCTTCCCAGACAACTCACCTCCCCAGCTCACCACGGAAGACAGATGTGCCACAGGAACCCTTAGATTTGGAAAGAGATATTCCTGAAATGGAGGAGAAGAGCTGCATTGCCATTTCTACCCAGGGCTTCCCAGCTAGTTCTTGCACCTGTGTGCAATATGGTCACCAGGGTTGAAACACTCTTCTGTGTAGCTTTCTAGAAACAGTGCGACATTTGTGGACAGAAGACAGTAAGGGCTCAAGCAAGCAGGAGGAAGCAAAATATTGATGGTGCCCTAAGCAATCCACCAAAAGAGAAACTTAACTGTAGCCATCAAGGAGTGAGATTCGGTCTGTCAAGTGAGTCCTGACCCTTCCCAGGCCTATCCCATCTGGGTTGCTCAGCCTAGAAAAGTAGGAGCTGGGTCCGCAGAAAAGGAGGAAGTGTTGGGGAAGGGAGGAGGGTAGAGAAGGGAGGGTAGAGAGAGGGAGATAAGGCAGACTTGTTGGGGCCTTGGGGTGGAGTATTCCAAAGAAGGGAGGTGGGAGACTCAGTTCAGGCTTTGGTGGAGGGAGGCCCAAAGTAGGGGGAGAGTCAGGGACCTAACAGCCCTCTTTCTCTGTGCCTGAGTATTGGGTGCCCTCCAGTGGCACCTCAGCCCTTGCTCAGTCTAGCAGAGACATCAAAATGGGTAGGGAAGAGGTGGGAGGTCCCAGAAGGTGAGACTGGCTGGAATAAGGCAGGGCAGGATTAGGAACAGTAAGGGGTACAGAACTCCCCCTGGGAAGCACAGTGGTGACTGAGAGCAGCTTGGCATTGACATTGAGACTGGACAAATGCTAGGCATTCAAAGGGCTGCATGTGCAAGCACTGGGGACTTCAAATTCTCCGATTTCTGGGACAAGGAGCAGCTGCTGCCTCCCAAGCCAGCCCCAAGGAGAGAAGAGGGTATCCCAGTAGCTTTGCCAGTTGGAGCTGGGAAGCCTGGAGTGTGGAGGTGCTCCCCACCACCCAGCTCTGTCCTCTCTTGGAGTGAGAGGGTGTTAAGCTGCCTGTCAAGTGACGATCCTTGCAGCTCAAGTCCCTTGAATGACTGCTGGAAACGCCCCCAGCACAACAACCGCGGTGACAAGACTTCACATTGCCCGGTGCACACTGACCGCCCCGAGGCCACGCCGCCTGGGCACTGCCCGACTGCGCCCAACCGCTGCCTCCCGGACCCCTCCGGCTGCAAGAAGAAGCAGAGGCGGCAGAGGCTGCAGAGGCGCCTGGACACACTTTATTCCGATATTCCGCCTGCGAAGGCGGTGGAGCGAAGCGTAAGCCTCAGGGATGGTCGTCCGCAGCGAGGAGGGTCCCGGAGGTGCTGTGCGAGTCCCTCTCCCCCAACCTTTGGGGCCAACTCAGACGAAGCCTCAGAAGGGCTCTGCCTGTTTTGCTGACCAAATCTCCTTGTTAACCGTTTCCGCCTGACAAGCCTGGCGCGGGCGTCGGCCTTCTCCTCTCCGGGTGGCCACCTCCAAATGCCTCGCGGGGAGCGATGGGGCCAGGCCCCGCGGAGGGCTGCCTGGATCTTGAAGTTTGGAAAAACAAGAAGAGACTGAACCGGCTCCCTCCCTTCTCTGCAGACACACACGCACCGTCATGCCGCAGCCACTTCCTGCCTTTGTTTTTCTTCCTCCAAACATTTTTGGCCTCTTGCATTAGCCGCGGTGGGGCTCTGGGTTGACGATGAAAGGAAATACACGCTGAAGACAGTTTTCTGGAGATGGCCCGCGCTGTGGAGCTCCTGAGAAAGAACAGCTCCTGGGAAGCCAGTCGCCAGGGCCAATGTCACAGCCTTACCCGCCCCGGCCTCTTCAAGAAATGGAATTCGGACTTGGCCTTCCGGGGCGGCCTTAGCCCCAGTCGGGTCTTTCCCAGAGCCCGGTGGGCTAAGCTCGGCTCTTGGACCTCCTGCGAAGCGGAACAGTCAATCATAGGCTCAGAGCAAAGTCAAAACCAAGGACTCGAAGGTCTGCCTCCCCTTCTTCCCCCAGATTTGGTCTGATCCTCAGAGCTGCGCCTACCCCTCACCCCAGCCGCCTGCCTGGCGAAACCTTCAGATTCACACCGCCAGCATATTCCGCACACGAGGGCAGAAGCGGTGCAAAGCTGGGACATTGCGCAGCCTTGGGGACCTGAGTACCCTTCTCCTATCCCTGCTGGTCAACTAAAAGCATTCCGCCGCTCCAGGCTTTTTCCCTTCTGCTGATATCAAAAGCTTTTTCCCTCATCCGTCTTCACGGCAGCGCCTCCACACGCCCCTTCCAGTCTGCAAGTCCCTGCGGGCACCCTGCTTCGGTGCAGCCTGCCGAATTGCCCTGCCAGCCGCTCCCGGTGAGCCTTTCTCAGCCCTAGCCTTTCCTCCGGAATTCGCCTTTGTCTCCTGCGGACACCCATGGGATCCAGCCCTGCCAGCACCTTCTCGGTTTGGCCCTCGAGGAGGATATAGGAGGCAATGGTTATGCGGAACAGCGCACAACCCCATACCGACCTCTCTACGGGGACCGCTGTCCCTGGCACCAGGGGAAAACCGATCTAATTAAGAGAAGGGCTGCGTGCCACTGGGGGAGGTGGCCTGGCGTCCCCCGCTGGCGGGCCACCACAGCCCCGTCTGCTCAGGCACAAGCTGAAGTTGACTGCCAAAACTGCTATAAAACCGCAGGTCTGTCTAGAACTGTTTTCGGTTTTCCTAGACGCCCCCGGGTTCAATTATGGTCTTAAAAGCCCTAATACAAGTGCAAGAATTTGTTTGCCTTCACCCAGGGGCGGAGCGAGCCCCGCAATGGTGGCGCCTTTGTTATGGCAAAGTCACTGAAACCCTTCATGCATTCTTTTTGTTCGAAGGTAGGGGTGTCGAGGACTGGGTGGGCTGCAGGGAGAGAGTTTGGGATAGCCAAAATCAAGCCAGGGGACAGCTCAAATACCGCTGTTTGAAACCTCTCTTCTGCCTTTTATATTCTGTCTCTAAAAAAGAGATGCTGTGGAGAAACAAATATTTTGCCTTGTTGGTCACTGCTGGAAATAGAGTTTTTTCACTGCAGGGCAATTCTGTAAATGTGCTTCCCAGCTTTAGGAGGTCTGAAGCTACTCTTCTCCAGTAACCTTCCTTCCCACTGGACCTTCACACTCACAGCACTTCTGCCCTCTGGACAAGCCACAGTAGACAAATATGTCAAGCTGAAGATGCACAAATAATTTCAAGTTCAGTTCTCAGGGATTCAAGGGACATGAAAGTTCTTGTAGCAAATCTTGAATAAAGAGTTCATTAAACTTATGTGTCTAAGTAGCTTGATTTGTGATGAACAATCCTTGTAAAGGGGGGGAGGAGGTGGAGAGCCACATAAACATTAATGCTAATAAATTAGTTTACTCGACTACAGAGTAATTACTCCATATTACTGGTATTTACAGCAGGTATTCAAATGCAATGGGAGGCCATTATTTGGAGAAAATATATAACGAAAATATTTCTTTTCCAGTGCAATACATGATTAGATTTGTTATTGAGTCAGGTACAGTCAGCTCAGCAATAAATAAATAAATCGATGTTGACACTTAAATGCCAAAGATCTTAGAGTTTATACTCTAAATCTCCCCAAGATCTGTAAATACCTTTGGCTATTTCCTGGAGAGGGAAAAGGAAAAGGTTATCTTTTTCATTTTCCTTCAGTAACACCCCAGCTCCTTCCAAGAAGAGAGTTGTGGGGAGGCCTTAAGTCTGGGCCCCTCTCAGCTCCTGCCCCTACCTGGCTGCACTGTGTCCTCTCCCTTCTTTCGCTTCCTCCAAACTGCTCCTTCAATCCTGCAGGATGGGGAGCATATTTTGCCTTCTTAATTTATTTTTTCCTCTTCCCAAGAAAGCTAGACTCCTAGTAGTGCTATGGCCTCTCTCAATCCTTAGCAGAACCTAGCCTTTTCAAGGCATCCCTGTCTTCCCAGGTGCAGGGTTTGGGTAGCACCTCTCCCTTCTCTGGTATTGTATTCCTTCTGTGGAATAAGCAGTAGGAGAGGCACAGAGCTCTCTGAGTTTTTGCCCTGCACATCCCTTGCTTTCACTCTCACACATTGCAAGGAAGGCGAATAGGAGAGCAGGCAGGTTACCCCTTTCTCAGCCACCTCTCCTTGGCTCTCAGCCCATCCTTTCCACCCCCATTCTCCCCACACCCCTGGAGCTCTACAAGCAGGCTGGTGGGCCCCCCACGAAGATGCAGCATACCCAGGAGAAGGCTCCTCGGATGTCAGCGCCTCTAAAGCAGCCCAAGGCTTGCCTCAATTGCATGGTTTCTCGAGTCCTCAGCTCCAGAAGACCAGGCAGACGGGTAGACCGGTGAGCAGCGGGGCAGCAGCCCCTGTGCCTCTGTCTCTGCCGAGTCACTCGGAAGCCCGGCAGGCAGCGAGAAGAAGGGGGTTTGTCCAAGGACAGAAGGTGGGATGAGGAGGCAGGCAGGGAAGATGAAGGGAGAAGTGGATCCCGGGTAAGACGAAGGCCATTCCGGGCCCTGCGGATCAGTGACAAACCGCGGGGAGAAGCCGTTCTGGCTGTTGGCGGTTTAGGGGCGGAAGGCACTAAAGCGCTTCGGAAGTGACCATGAATGCGAGCGTGTAATCAAGTCACCGTGCAAATCGGACAAGCTACGAGGCAGGCACATCCACAGCTTCAAACCAGGGCCCCGAAGGAGTTTCGGCTAGGGTCGGAGGCAGAGGTGCTTCCCAGAGCAAGTCTATGGGAGAGGGGCTGCGAAGAAGGGAATGCAAATGCGAGCCTCCAGGAGAACAGACTCCTAGATCACAGGCCACACAGGGACGGGCTCCCACCTGGCTATCCCCAGCCCAGGGCATCCTTCTCCCACCCGGGGAGCTGCGGGTTGGCAGGGGCAGAAAAAGAGTTGAGTTCTCACCGCCCTCCGCACACTCGAGAACCAGGACCCTAAAATTGAGCACAAGCGTGCTGCAAGGGGGCGCACCCCAGCCTCTCCGCGCACCGGGAGGCCCCCCAGCCAACATGAGTTACACTGGCGATTACGTGCTTTCGGTGAGAACACCGAGTGACGATCTGTTGCTTCCCCTGAGGTGGCTACAAAGAAAGGAAGCCGGGAGGGTGGGGAGGGGAGAAAAAAAAAAGGAAAGAGGGGGTGGAAAAAGGCCCGGACTAGCTCGCAGCTTGTCAATTTCAACATCGGGTCACATGACCAGCACCTCCCTGCTAAGGATGGGGATAGATTTCCACGTCAGCTTACGTCTCCAAATTTCTACTTCACGGATCCGCTTCAAAGAGGCAGCTGCAGTGGAGAATCATGTTAAGCTCGGCTACTGCGGAGAGCCCAAGGTAGCCCAATGATGGATTTTGATGAGCGTGGCCCCTGCTCCTCTAACATGTATTTGCCAAGTTGTACTTACTACGTCTCGGGTCCAGATTTCTCCAGCCTCCCTTCTTTCCTGCCCCAGACCCCGTCTTCGCGCCCAATGACATACTCCTACTCCTCCAACCTGCCCCAGGTCCAACCAGTGCGCGAAGTGACCTTCAGAGAGTACGCCATTGAGCCCGCCACTAAATGGCACCCCCGCGGCAATCTGGCCCACTGCTACTCCGCGGAGGAGCTCGTGCACAGAGACTGCCTACAGGCGCCCAGCGCGGCCGGCGTGCCTGGCGACGTGCTGGCCAAGAGCTCCGCCAACGTCTACCACCACCCCACCCCCGCCGTCTCGTCCAATTTCTATAGCACCGTGGGGAGGAACGGTGTCCTGCCACAGGCTTTCGACCAGTTTTTCGAGACGGCCTACGGCACCCCGGAAAACGTCGCCTCCTCCGACTACCCCGGGGACAAGAGCGCCGAGAAGGGGCCCCCGGCGGCCACGGCGACCTCCGCGGCGGCAGCGGCGGCGGCCACGGGCGCGCCAGCAACTTCAAGTTCGGACAGCGGCGGCGGCGGCTGCCGGGAGGCGGCGGCGGCGGCGGAGGAGAAAGAGCGGCGGCGGCGCCCCGAGAGCAGCAGCAGCCCTGAGTCGTCTTCCGGCCACACTGAGGACAAGGCCGGCGGCTCCAGTACGTATAAAGGCAGCGCCCTGCGCTTTATGAAAGGGGAGTTGGAAATCTAGCGCAGCACCGCTGTTAAATTTTTATATGCTGTTTTATAAGCATATAAGGTTTATGAAGGGCCTTTAGGTTTCCCCCAACAAAACTTTGTTATAAAAGGCGGGATCACGTGGCGAGTGCTGAAATTGGCCGTGAAATACCCACCGGCCAAGGCATGCCTGCAAAAAAAAAAAACAACTCCCCTTTTGCCTTTTTTCCCTTCTCAGCTCCCAAGCCCGGCAGCTCGACCCCGCTCGGGGCCAGCTCCGGGCTGGGGAGCCAGAGGTGGGCGCCTGTAAATTCCGCCTGCTAGGGCTCTGGGAGCCTTTGATAGCGAGGTAATCCGGAGATTTTTATAAAAGCCATGTGTTGCTCCGGGACTCCAGTCCCGGCCGGGATTCAAAGGCGTCGCTGTTTAACAACGGCGCTAGGAGCGCATTTAACAGATAAAGTAGCCCGCTTAGCTCCAGCAATATATTAAAAGAAACAAATTAACCCAAAGTTGGCCTTTTTGTCCAAAGGAAGCCATTTTCCTCTGGCGTGGTGGCAATTAAGTGCCTCCTTCTGCCCAACTGCAAGTTATTCACAATTGTTATTCAATCTGTCAAAAGCGATTATTTTTTGGGGGGGGGTCTTGTGGGTCTTTTTTTTTTTTTTAACGGCGAGCAAGTAGAGCCTGCCCGCAGCTTCGGGAAGCCCCTTTTCCCTTCACCCTACCTAAAATAGCGCTGCTGCTCTGCCGCGTGCAGAGTGGCTGTGTGGCTGTGGTGCTCAGCGAAAGCCCAGGGTAGGGGGCTTCCGCCGCCACCTCCCCACCTCACGGGAGCCAGGAGGCTGGCCGAGGAGGCAGAAGCTGGTGGCCAGGACTTGGGCTGACAAAGACCCGGCAGCCGCCCCAGATGTTAACGACTGCCCAGTCTTGGCCGCAGGGGAGGAAGACTGGGACTGGAGCCGCCTTTACTGCCTTGAGAAGGGGCAGCCCAGGTGCTGGAAGGTGAAGTGTCCGCAGGCGGCTGTTTGTTTAGTCTGGCCGGAGAGAGGCAGCCGGCAACCCCCACTCTGCGGCTTTCAGAGGCTTAGGCAGCGCAAACTCGCCTGTTGCTATGCGAAGCCCTCGTTTCTGTTCTGGGGGCAGCGGGAGCAGCTTCCCCGGGGGGCTATCTAGGGAGCTGGCTTTTATCTGTGGCTGAGCCTCCAACTGCGGCCGGTTACAAGCCCGCAGCCCGAGCGGTAAAAGCAGGGGCTTGGGGAGACTTTAACGAGGCTTGGACTGGACCACCAGTCCCTGTGGCAGCCATTCTCCTCAACTATGGGCTCTGGGGTGGAGTGCAGCCCCCACACCTGGCTCACCCCCTGCCTTCTCTCCCTCCACAGGTGGTCAACGCACCCGCAAAAAGCGCTGCCCCTATACCAAGTACCAGATCAGAGAGCTGGAGCGGGAGTTCTTCTTCAGCGTCTACATCAACAAAGAGAAGCGCCTGCAACTGTCCCGCATGCTCAACCTCACTGACCGTCAAGTCAAAATCTGGTTTCAGAACAGGAGAATGAAGGAAAAAAAAATTAACAGAGACCGTTTACAGTACTACTCAGCGAATCCGCTCCTCTAAGGCTCCAGCGGCTGGAATTGGGTGGGGGGCTTCATACACAGGAGATAATATGCAGATTTTGCCCTTGACAAGGTCAAGCCACATGGTGACTTTTGAAAAAAGATGTGCAAGAGAGGGATGCATGGAGATAGCCCCACAGGAGACGGCCTGGGACTCTCTTGGTTAAGATCTTGATGGTTAAGATTCCTAATAATCATTGGATTCTGAGAGCTGTGCATCAGCTAGAATGACAGGTTTGGGACCCCTGGTGGTTCACTCTTGGAACCTGCAGAGCTGTGGGCTGGGTGTGGTCTCCACTCGGGGCTGGGCCCCCTGCCAGGTCCCCTGGAGGCTAACCCCTCCACATCCTCCCTCCACTGGGAGCCTGCCCACCCCCAGGACCCCTGAGTCAAAAAGCTGTGTGCTTTCCAAGCCCAGTTCAGCTTGGGGACAGGGGCAGGAGGAAGGAGTAAGATGACTAGGTGCCCAGAATGAGGCTGCTTTCCAAAGCCAATGTGAATGGCGGCTGGACTTAGAGGTGGCTATGAGGTAGAAGAGGGCTGCAAATCCTTGTGGGAGAAGAAATCTGTGATTCCAGGTGGCGTTAGTGTCTTTCCACTCCTCCTAGCCACCCACCACACTGATCCAGGCTTGAGTTCCTAGCCACCGCCTCCTACAGCCCACCTGGTTTTCCTTTCTACCAAATGAGGGTCTTCATTCCAGCCTGCCACTCAGGCCCAAAGCCTCGTCGCAGAGTGGACTGTTCCCTGAGGTGGGAGACACGGAAAAGCCAAGAGGCTTCGGCCAGACCACTGGCCCCTGAGATCTCTGCAGGAAATGGCTGTGGAGTGCGGCAGTTTGGCAAAGTCTCCACCACACTTAATGAAGCTTGGATTTGCTCAGTGTCTGGCTGCAGAGCAGCAGGCCTGGCCAGCCGGTCCCCAGCTTTGGCCATGAGGGCCTTGAGTCCCCCAAAACACCGGGTTCCAGCACCACACTCTGCCCTCATTGGCTCCGGAACTGAGCTTGGAAGCTTCCGGTGACCCTCCAAGAGCCTGAGAGTGAGGTGGAATTATTTTAAAAGATAAATGTTATATTATATATATATTTCCCTGAAGGAACCAAAGCGAATTTTAAAAGATGCAATGTAGAGGGGAAAAAAAGATGATGAAAATATTTAAAGGCTCTATCTGTTTACAGCGTTCCATGGTTAAACTCGCTCACTGCTAAGAATATTTGAATGTATGCTTCATACAGGGATGGTGTTCAAAAACTTGTAAATAAAGGAACCATAACCAATTTTGTTTTCTTTTCTTTTGTTTTGTTGCCTTTAATTGATTTCCTTTGGGGTGCTGGAGGGGGTGGAAAAGGTGTTGAGAATGGTCTTTTTAATCTCTTGCAACATTTGGAAAGCGTTAGGGAAATGCTCAGAGGCAGCCGGCCTGCCCGGCCTGGGGACCTCATCTGGGAAAGCCAGGCACCCTCCCGTTGAATCTCCTTTGCCTCCCTATATTAAGAAATATCTGATGGCTCCATTTGTACTGGGAATGTTGGCCTGTCCTCAGTTCTGGTTCTTAACCACCATGTGTGTCGCAGCATGTATACAGGCAACAGGGCACAAGGAAAATAAGGACGGTGGAAATTTGAGTAACCTGGTGTGACATTCCTCTCCCTGATCGCCTTTTACTGCCAAATGTCTGCCCCACCCCCAGCCCCCAACATGCCCTACCTAGCCCAGGGGCAAGTTATCAGGCCCCTGAGGGGGTGAGAGGGTGACTGAGTCAGGAATTGGCTACAATAGGAGCCAGGCTTAGAAAGCCAAAGTGGTTGGCTAAGTCCTTGTGGGAAGCAAACACCTGGGGATGGGGTGTCTCAGGGCCTGGAATATGGGACTTTATCCCCTCAGACTGACCTCAGCTCTGGAGAGGGCCTTGGAGCCTGAGGAACCCAATGTGTCAGACTCCAGGCTATCCTCACTCACCTCAGAATGGGTAGGCCTGCAGTGGGACCATCCAGGGCCCTGTGGAGGCTCCAGCAAGAGGGAGCCGGTTCTGAGTTCCAAGGCAGAGCAGACTCCCAGGAGCCTCTAAGGGCGCTTTCTCCCTGGCTCCCAGTGGAGGCTGCTTTTTCCATTTGGGAAAAAAAGGATTCCGGTTTCCTCTTTGTTTGCTGCCTTTGAACTTCTGCCTTAAAATTGGACATCACCCATAACCTTGAGGAGAAGGGTTGAAAGGACAGAGCCTTTTGTTGCCCACCCCACCCTCTCTTCAGCCATCCAGGCAGGGCCAGAGCAGCAGATAGGGTCGCATTTGGAGAGAGGCCCCAGACCCCAGCCTGTTTATTTGTGTGTTTGTCTAACTGGCGCGACTGGGGAAATCCAGCTGAAAGGGGAGTGGGACAGACCCCGAGATGAACGTCTAGGTTGATAGGCAGACACGCAGAGGCGAACAAGGGCCCTCCTGGGGGGCAGGGAGGGGGCGGGCTGGGAAGCATGGGTTTAGGGAAAGACTTCCTTTGGGATGGTTAAAGATTAACCAAAGTCTCTCAAGTTGCTAGAGAGAGTTTAGCCAGGAGGACTGCTCGCGGGCGGGCGGCGGGCGGGCGCGGGTTTGATTTCTGAGCCCTATAAAAGCCCATCCTCGGATGGCTGTGACAATGTGGTCGTAAACCCGTCCGGGGCCGGCCAATTTGCATATTTGGAATGCGCCGCTATAAACCCGGCTGGGGTTTTGCAGCGATTTCTTAGATGTAAAAATGAGATCTCAATAGCAGCGGGCTGGGCACATCCTCTCCTTTCTTCCTCCCTCTCTGCTCGGAGCCGGTTTCCCTCTCTCGGCTCCGGGCTGGAGCTCCGGCCCGGCCTAGGCGCGCAGCCGCCACCAGATGGCGCACTTCCGATCAATGTCAAAGCCGCCGGGGAGCCGGGAACCCCAGCGAGATTCTTGGCCTTTGTTCGCTTCTGATACTAAGAGCAACACGGTACATTATTTCACTTGTCCCGCTCCCCTTCGTATCAGAAAAAGGGGGCTCACCCTCAAGAAGCGGTTGGTATTGTAATTTAAAGCAATGCGCATTCGCTAGGCCTCGAGAGCGTCGCCGCGCAGAGAAGCCAACTGCCCCTTGGCAGTGATATCGGAAATGTGTCAAGGTAAGAGGCCACAAGTTTAGCAATTTCAGTCTGGTGGGGAGAGAGTGGGGAGGTGGCCGATGTCTAAGCAGAGCTTCGGGAACGTGGCTGGGTTTGTGGAGTGACGCGGTAGGCAGCCCCCACCCCATTGCTCCCGAAGGTTGGAAAGCAGGAGGAGGCCTAAGTAGAAAGTTGGGGATTTTAGCTCCTTGCGCCAGCATTTCATTCAAGGCGAATCTTTCGATTTTGTAGAAATATTCAGAATAGAATGAGCTAGGGATGAGAAGCGTCTAGGCTAAAGGGTTCCAGCTGTGCTGGGATAGGGGGTTGTGGGAGGGCAAGAGAAAAAAAAAAAAAAGGAGGTGACGGGGCTGAGGAAAACAGAAAGTTTCCATTCTAAACAATGGGGTGGTAGAAGCCTGCGGCCACTAAGGCGGAATTATTCCCAGAGGCAGACGTCCTGTAGGTCACTGGTTTCCTTCTAGGTGCATCTATAGGTCTGCCCACAGCTTAGAGAAAACCTTTGTTCGAAAAAAGGCCAATTTAGAGAAGTCGCATGTGATTTTTGAGAGTGCCAGACAAGTCTCTGTATTGCATACTTGGAGTACGTGTTATAAACCCGGCTAGGATTTTGCAGCAATTTCTTACATGTGAAAATTAGATCTTTTGTAAAAGATATTTTGCAAATATGCAAAAATGTATTGGTAAATGCTAATACATTTTTTAAAAGCTGCAACCGAGGATAAATTTTAATGGAGCAATTACTCTATCGGAGTTGTCGTCAAGCACATTTTAAATGAGAAAAATTAACTTACATTTTGGGGGCCTGATTCAAATTCCCTCTTTCTCTTATGTTTAATTTTTTCCACTATTTTTCCATTAGTTTCTGAACATCGTTTTCTTTTCCCAAATATACAGTGCATAGTGAGTGGTGGGAATCCCAGAGAAGCAAGTATTGCCTGTTTGTTGAGTAAATTTTGCCTATCATAGTTACTAGTCTTTGCTGAGGGCTGGGTCCCAAACTATACCAGAGCAAAGCAACCAGGCAAGGAATGAGAGTTCACCCAGCGAGCTGCTCTCTGCAGCGGGAGCCCTCCCTACAATCACAGAGCCGCCTCCAGTTCTAAGTCCAGAGGCGATTTATTATGAACAAAACTAAGAATATTGCAATTCAAGGGGTGTGTGAAAAGGCCCCAACACTCCCCTAACAGGGGAAGGGCCATCTCAATGGTTGGATTTAGAAAAACTTCAAAAGAACATCATTGCTTGTGGAAAAAATTTCTAACTATGCATAAATGTGTGGATCTGAGAGGCTCTGATTTTTTTTTTTTCCTAAAGCCAGATATGTAAAAGTAGCTTTTATTTTTTCCTCTGTGGGACCGCAGCCCATCTCCACCGCTGGATAATTCAGAGCCTTGAAAACACTGAGAGTGCCCTCCAGATACAAATTGTTTACTAGCAGTTTTGATCTCAGGACCCAGTATTTTTTCTTTAGGAATTTGTTTTTTATAGTAGTTTATTTCTTTCTCATTGCTTACAAGGGCCTACTCAGGAGTACCTAGTGAACTGTAGCCTAATCCTTGCCAAAGGCCTTAATCCATGGGCCTGGTGTTTACTTTGGCTCCATAGGGCTGGTGGGTTATTACTCAGGTAGAAATGGGCAATATTTACTCCTAAATAAAACATGGGCTCTGGAGGCGGCTGTGTAATCGCTGCATAAGGCCTGGTTGAGGCAAGCAGGCACCGAAGGTGTAGGTCAAAGATACCCTGAGGGAGAGGGAGAAATTGAGTAGCTGGGAAGAACGGTGAAAAAGAAAGAAGGCAAATGAGCACGAGGGAGGAAAAGTGCTTGGAAGCCGACCCACACCACAATTGAATTGCTTTCTTAATCTCTTGGGGTGAGGAATCTCGGGAAAGCCGAGGCGATCGATAAATGGAATATTTTATTGAGAAACCTAACACCTCAGTGTTAAAGTCTAGGGAGCGCGGGAGCCTTGGGGGCCGGTCAGGGCTGCTGGCGGCTAGGAGACCAACTGAGAGGGCCAAGGAGACGTTTAACTTGAGCTTCTGCTGCATTGATATCCTTTCGTTTAACCAGCAGAAGCCTACCGGGCGCACTGGCAGTGTCTCCCTGCATTTCCTGCTCAGCAAGCCCTGGTGGGAGTTGAAAGGCAGTCCTGGGCCAGAGAGGGGCTCCCATACACGAGTTTACATGCTCTTTTTTTTTTTTTTTTTTTAAGAAAAAAGAGCTCAAGCCCAACATCCCGTTTGGTTTATTACAAGAGGGGAAAAGTCATGCAAAGAAACACATCTGGCTCTCCACAAAAAGGTGGAGAGACTTGGAGAGACCCAAGTGCCAATGCCACGGCCTGCGAGGCCCATAGCAGGCCTTACAGCCCCTCTACTCCTCTGCTGGGTAGCCTTTTGTAGCAGATGCAGTACAAGCTGACTTTTGTAACCTTGCTGGCACGTGCACATCCCTGGATCCTATCCAGCTTAGAAGCCCATTTGGCTGCCCTTCAGGGCCCTGACCTGAGCTGTCTGCCGCAGGGCACCCAGCTTGTCTTACCAGCCAAATTGGCAGGGCCCCCCCAGTCCCAGGAGACTAGGGGAATCTGGAGGACCCAAGGAAAAGACTTTGAGGGGTGTGTGAACTCCTTCGAAATGGTGGATCAAATTGTGGAAATATACAGATATGCGTTTTTCAATGAATGAGTCAAAAGTTACTTAGATTTTCCAAAATGGTCCTGACTCCCTAGAAGGTTAAGAAAGACAGGTTTAGATAATTATCTTTTACTTTATGTGGTCTCCACCATCTCAAACATATACTGGACCTTCCCAGAACTTCCTGGGAAGTTGCTTTCTGCATTTAGCCTGGAGAGGAATGGTTCTAGGCCCAAGTCCTGGCCCACTGACCTGACACGGCTCATTTTTTGAGAGGAAACCTTGATGCTCTTGGGACCTACTTCCCAAATGACACAGCTTTTCTTAGAGGCATGGGTAGTGCTGAAGAGCAAAGCTTCCTTCCTAGGCAGTCCCCAGCCTGTGACATTTCCAGGTGGCATTGCTAAGGGCAACAGTCCCAGCCAGTTCCACCCCTCTGGTGAGCAGGGTAAGGACCAGGCAGATCCGGGAAGCTAAATATAGGGTCACTGGCTGCGGTGCTCTGAAGCTTTTCTGCACTCAGGTTCGTCCGCCTCATGGGCATAGCAGGAAGAGAATTTGCCTTGGCTTTGGGCGCAGGAGCATGCGAAGAGCAAAGGAGAGTTAATGATTTCACGGCACAGACCCCGTCTTGATTCCTCTAAGCCGCTGCTGCAGCTTAAAGACTCTTTCAGGCTGGAGGGAACTGGGTCTCTTGTGCTCTCTCCCCTCCTGTTTCTCTCTTTTCTCTCCCTCTGTCCGTCTCTCCTTCTCTCTCTTTTTCTTTCCATCCTCCTCCTGGGCACCCTGATGCTCAGTCCTCAGGGCCAGGTCACCGTCGGGCGCCGAGGTGGAAGTGGCTGGAGCGCCGCGCTAGCGGTGGAGCGGCCTTCTGGGCCGGGAGCTCGGAGCAGCCACGGCCCGCAGCGACTGCAGCCTTCTGGAATCTCAGAAGCCAGAGCTAGAGCTCTACCTAGCCAGCTCTCTCGTGCGCTTTCAGGGTCCTCTCAGGCTCCTCTTCCTCCAGAATCTAGGGCTGGGTTCACACTGGGAGGAAGGAGGCAAAGTGCCTCACATATGACCCGCATGCAAGAGTCTTTCCCAGCCTTAGGCGGCGGCCTGAGCGGTCTATTTCCTGGGATGCCGGCGTTCAGCAATGCCAGCTCCAACTGGAGCCGGAGGGGCAGACAGACCTGGGGTATCCTGGAGACCTGTAGCCCACAGGCCAGGGACAAGGCAGAGACCTCCCGGGCTCCATTGGATCTGGCCGGAAAACGTTGCATTTCCTGAGACTAGCATGAGGCTCACACTTGGGGGCTAGCACCCCAGGCCGGCCATTTCCAGTTGGCTAAAACAGCGCCCCTGAGTCTGCTGAGCAAAGGGCCTGGCCTCCACATGCTCTTATAACAGGGCCATAAGCCCAGCCCGGCCTAGCAGGGAACGGATTTCCTCACCGGGGCCTCGTTAAAATGCACACACTGCAGGAGCTAGGACTGCCTTAGTTGAGGGTATGGGAGGGAGGGGAAGAGGGGAGGGGACAGAGAGGCAGGAGTGTAGTGACACTGCTTCTTGTCGCAGCCTCCAGGAGCATATGAGTGCTAAAGCTAACAGAGCAGGAGCATAAGGCAGCAGAGGTGACACCGTTCACACCCCTCCAAGTCTCCCCCTTGGGCCAGCCAAGGACCCCAGGGCCACCATTTTACTTCCCCGAAATGACTGTTGGCTTAGAGTCTTCCCTGGGTGATGAGGGGATGCTTGGACCTAACTCTGGCCTTGAGAATGGGAGTAGGGGCATCTTCTGCTTCCCACCCCTACTCCAGCCAGCCCACTAAAGTCCGCTGACAGGAGTTGTAGAGAAGGCGTGCCAGGTGAGCACAGCACCGGAGAAGATCCTAACTGGATCGACGGACTGGGGGAGAGAAGTGTTGGGGGTTAGGGGCTAGGGAACAGCCATTGCATTTTGGGGAAAATCTGTAGGATGCTGGAATTAGAGGCAAGTCCAACTCTGGGCTCCCGACACTCTGAGGATCCTTACAAGCCCTAGGGCCAGGTTTGCCACTTTTGGGGAGCCAGAATTCAGACGAGGGGCCAGCTCCAGGTCCAGAGCTGAATGGGAAGCCTGTGAGTCCGGGACATGGCCCCTTCAGTGGTCAGAGCACACCGGGGACTAGTGGCAGCTTCTGTGACAGAGATGGTGAGCACCCAAGGTGGACTGGACGTGCACCATAAACACCCCACTTGTTAACTGCGCGGGGCCCAAGGGCGCTTCAAACGGACGCGGGTATGCCGCTTACGTCCGGGTAGGGGCGGAGCGAGCCCAGTGGCCAGGTCCCCCACCAGCCACGTTGGGGCAGCCCCCACAGCTCCCGGCCTTCGGGCCGAGGTGTCGGGCGTGCGTCTCCTGGCCCATCAATACAGATTACATATTTATATCAATCGCGGGCTCCGAGGGCGCCCTCGGAGAGCGGCCCCGCGCCTACGAAACCAAACTGGGAGTGGTCGCTCGGAAACTCTGGCTCAGGATTGGCTGCGGGCGCCCGCCGCGGTGCGGGGGGATTGCTAATCGTATTCAGCATGTTTTGCACAAGAAATGTCAGCCAGAAAGGGCTATCTGCTCCCTTCGCCAAATTATCCCACAACAATGTCATGCTCGGAGAGCCCTGCCGCGAACTCTTTTTTGGTCGACTCGCTCATCAGCTCGGGCAGAGGCGAGGCAGGCAGCGGTGGCGGTGGCGCAGGGGGCGGCGGCGCTAGCGGTTACTACGCCCACGGAGGGGTCTACCTGCCGCCTGCCGCCGACCTGCCCTATGGGCTGCAGAGCTGCGGGCTCTTCCCCGCGCTGGGCGGCAAGCGCAATGAGTCGGCGTCGCCGGGCGGCGGTGGTGGTGGCGGGGGTCTAGGTTCCGGGGCGCACGGCTATGGGCCCGCGCCCATAGACCTGTGGCTAGACGCGCCCCGGTCTTGCCGGATGGAGCCGCCCGAAGGGCCGCCGCCGCCGCCGCCCCAGCAGCAGCCGCCGCCCCCGCCGCAACCGCCCCAGCCCCCGCCGCAGGCCACCTCGTGCTCTTTCACGCAGAACATCAAAGAAGAGAGCTCCTACTGCCTCTACGACTCCGCGGACAAATGCCCCAAAGGTTCGGCCACCGCTGCCGAACTGGGTCCCTTCCCGCGGGGCCCGCCGCCCGACGGCTGCGCCTTGGGTGCCTCCAGCGGGGTGCCAGTGCCTGGCTACTTCCGCCTCTCACAGGCCTACGGCACGGCCAAGGGCTATGGCAGCGGCGGCGGCGGCGCGCAGCAGCTCGGGGCAGGCCCGTTCCCCGCTCAGCCCCCCGGGCGCGGCTACGATCCGCCGCCCGCGCTAGCCTCCGGCTCGGCCGATGCGGCCCGGAAGGAGCGAGCCCTCGATTCGCCGCCGCCCCCTTCTCTGGCTTGCGGCGGCGGCGGGGGCTCGCAGGGCGACGAGGAGGCGCACGCGTCGTCCTCGGCCGCGGAGGAGCTCTCCCCGGCCCCTTCCGAGAGCAGCAAAGCCTCGCCGGAGAAGGACTCCCTGGGTAAGCAGGGCTGCAGAGGGCTGCAGTCAGGCGGGCACACAGGCAGACGCAGGGAAAAGAATCAGAGAACTAGGAGCCCGCGCGGCAGCCGGCCGGCCTTGGCCCAAGCTGCAGCAGGCTGACCTTGTGAACTTGCTTTTTAATATTTGGGCGTGGGGACGCAGTAAAATTCATGTTCGGCTTAGCGCCCCACAGCCAGACGTCCTCAGCGCTGGCCGCAGCTCCCCCTGACTTGGGGCGAGGACACCAGAGAGCAGGCCCCCTCCTGTGCGTTCTTCCCTGTGGCCGGGAGCACCCCAAGCCCTGGTCCCTGCCCAGCTTGCGCGGCGCGGCCCACGCGGGGGGGGGGGGAGGGAGGGAAAGTAGCTTGCCCGCAGATAGCACGGATGTTTGTAAGGCATCCAAAATAAGCAGCCGCCAGCGCCAATAAATAAGCCCATTAACCGGCGAAGTTCGAGTTTACGATCCCCCATGCTTTTTTCAAAGTTGCTGAGGGGCGGGAATCTTCGTTGCGGGGAGAAGAAAAGGCAAATCCGGCCTGGAAGCTGGAGACCCTGAGCTGAGAGCCAGAGAAGGGCCATTTCGCTTCCCTTGGAACTCGGAATTGCCCAGCTACCTACCCCTGGCTCCTGGAGAGACCTGAGGGAGGGCCCTTGACCCCCAACCGTTTTTCGTGCCTTCCCCATTGGACCAAGGATGCTCTTCTCTCTCCCCTTATCAAGTCCTGGGCAATCAGAGCCCTCGGGTGAGACAGCCAAGCTGCCCGGTCCACCTTCCAAGTAAGCACCCCATGCTCCTAGCCTGGGGACTACAGGAAATGCTTGTCTGCCATATGGCAAGAAGCAAAGAAAAGTATTAAGTTCAAGATGTACAGCCTGCCCTTCCAGGCCTTTCCTTCTGCAAGCACCTACGGTTTAGTGCTAAAACAGGTGTTTGGGAAAGTGGGGAAAAGGTAAATTGGAAGCGTGGTGTAGATTGAAGGCCCACTCGATTATTGGAGGAACTGCTTGCTCTCGGCAATCCAAAACGGGGGGGGGGGCACAACTCTCTCCTCTGTGACTTGGGACATCTCTCTTATGGGAGAAATGGAGGCAATTCACCCCTGCAGGCAGCCCGTGTGGCCTCGACCTAATCTTCCCCTCTTTATTCTCTTACACGCCAGGCAATTCCAAAGGTGAAAACGCAGCCAACTGGCTCACAGCAAAGAGTGGTCGGAAGAAGCGCTGCCCCTACACGAAGCACCAGACACTGGAGCTGGAGAAGGAGTTTCTGTTCAACATGTACCTTACTCGAGAGCGGCGCCTAGAGATTAGCCGCAGCGTCCACCTCACGGACAGACAAGTGAAAATCTGGTTTCAGAACCGCAGGATGAAACTGAAGAAAATGAATCGAGAAAACCGGATCCGGGAGCTCACAGCCAACTTTAATTTTTCCTGATGAAGCTCCAGACGACGCGGTTTTTCCACTTTCCGAGCGCTGGTCCCCTCCCTCTGTCTTCAGCCTCTGCCCAGGAACTCGCACCTGTGTTGGAGCCCTGTTCCTCCCTCCCACTCTCGCCATCTCCTGGGCCTTACATCTGTGCAGGGCTGGTTTGTTCTGACTTTTTGTTTCTTTGTGTTTGCTTGGTGCTGGTTTATTTGTTGTTTTCTGGGGGAAAAAGCCATATCATGCTAAAATTCTATAGAGATAGATATTGTCCTAAGTGTCAAGTCGTGACTGGGCTGGTTTGCTGTCTTGGGGTCCCACTGCTGGAAATGGCCCCTGTCCTCGGCCGAGCTGGTTTCCTGCCCAGCCTGGGGCAAACCTAGCAGGAAGGCCGAGGTCCCATTGTTGGCGCTGAGGTGTCTGGCCTGAGGTCAATGGTGCAAGGAGCCGCCACCGGGCACGTCTGCCTGGAGTGCTACGCTGTGTTTAATCAGGGGATACAGGCCCCTGCGTTTCTTTTTTCTTTCTTC
Organism: Cacajao melanocephalus; assembly: GCA_963573385.1. Lineage (NCBI taxonomy): Eukaryota > Metazoa > Chordata > Mammalia > Primates > Pitheciidae > Cacajao > Cacajao melanocephalus. The sequence goes on from CAUYLG010030443.1 coordinate 86,782, forward strand.
CTTTCTTCCTTGGCCAAGAGAAGGGCTTACAGGCATGGACATGCAGGTTGGCAAACGGGCTTGACGTTGGCTGATTTAAAAAGTGAGAAAGAAAGTCAGAAAGATTATTTTTTTCCTTCCTCTGTAAGATATCCCAGGTTTAAAAAGAAACAAAAATTACCAAGAGAAAGGGACTTCTCTTCCAGTTTCTGTAAGGTCTTACATTGCCTGACTAAAATGTTTCATTTACCTCTAAATTTCCATATCCTTCTGGCTGTAGATAAATAATATAGTTTTGTTTATACATGTGGAATTAGTGGATTTTTTTGTCATTAAAATCGTTACCACTGGTAACATGCGACAAGCACACCACAATTCTCCCTACCTTGTGAAGTTGCTTTTTTAAATCACCTTGAACAAAAATGTTTTTCTAAATTTTTGCTTTCTGAAACTCACAGAAGCCTAGAAGGACTGGGGTAAGCAGAATAAACTAGAGAAGCGAGACATTGTTTAGATTTCCTTTATACTGTGAAGTTACATGCATAAAAGGGTCAAACCTGTAGATGCAGAAAAAGAAAAAACTATAAATACAAATCTGTATAAATGTCTATTATTATGAAGAATTGCCAATCTTGTTTTAAGCAAATGCATTCTATCGTTATTATAAATGTTAGTTCTAGCTCTATTTACTTCTAATCTTAAATCAGAATAAATTAATATTGTATTGCTGCTGTGCGTGGAAAAAAGACGATGTTTATGTTCTTATAGAATAAAAGCTGTGGAATGAAGCTTTTTAATTTTACCTCTTTTTTGACTTCTTATCTTTACCTTCCACTTTATCCCGTTCACCACTTTTACAACAGGAGGACTAACCCAAGCCCCCTGCAATTACTTGAGGCATCTATTTAAATATTACCTAGACGGTCGTAATTTGTCTGGGCCCTATAGCCCTGGTGCCGTAAGGTTTGTCGGCTTTTGTTCAGTTTTATGACTTGCTAGTATATCTGGATTGTGGCTGTCTTGGAGCAGTGATTTCACTTGAGAGGGGAGATGCATAGACAGAGGAAGCCAAACAGGATTTCTTTCGGGAGCCCCAGGGAGGCTGGCAGAGGCCGGTTATTTTGCGGGTGTCTGGGTCTCAGATGACCCTCAATCTGAATCGTGGATCAGGCCTGGGCCACAGTGCATCCCTAGCGCTGGGGGCAGCCGTTAGGTGGACCCGGCTGGGCTGCATGGGGGCCGCCCCCTCCCCCAGCACGGCCTCCCCCACCTGGCGGCCCTTGGTAGGACCACGCGTTTCCTGCTTGCCAGAGTTTGGGGGGGGGGACGTTAGGGGGAGGGGGCGCGGGAGCGCGCGCCCCGGCGGGCGGGCAACTAGGAGGGAGGAGGGGAAGAGCGAGCGGTGGGAGGCCGCGGCCAGACAGGGAGCCGGGCTCTGTACCGTCCCTGGCGCTTTCGAGTCTTCCACGGCTGCCGCCTCTTGGCGCCGGCTCGCTGGGCGGCAAGATTTGGGAAAGCAGCGCGCACACTCCTCTTCAGAGCAGCTCTCGTCTCGCCTGCTCCCCACTTTATTCCTCTCCTCCTGCCTTTCCTCTCTTTCTTTCCCTCCCTCTCCTTCCTAGGCATACCTTACTGGGGCCTGTGGCTTCCCCCATGACGCATTTGCGGCCGCCTGGGACACTCCGTCACCGCGGCGGGTGCAGGTTGTCTAGGGGCTGGGCTGGGCCGGGCGCGATCGCAGGGCTCTCTCCTTGGCGGCAGCGGTGGCGGCGGCGGCGGCGGCGGCGGCGGCGGCGGCGGCGGCGGCGGCGGTGGCGGCGGGCAAGGCAGCCCTGCTCGCGGGCAGCACCAGAACTGGTCGGTGATTTAGGTAGTTTCCTGTTGTTGGGATCCACCTTTCTCTCGACAGCACGACACTGCCTTCATTACTTCAGTTGAAATCGTCTCCAGGTACCTGTGCGCGCGGGGGGGTCGGGCCGGGCGGGGCATCACGGCCCTGGTCGTGCCAGGCCTGCGGTGGCAACCTCGGCTTTCCCTGCGCAGGAGCCTCGTGTCTTTCTCCGTGCTGTGCCAGAAGGCCGGCTTTCCCCTTCCACCACACACCTCCACCTGGCTCACTGCAGGTAAGGTCAGGTTAGCTGCTGCTTCGCGGACGCCAGGGGCGTGGTAGGAATTCTGGGCCTTGGGCCATTCAAGGTCAGGGGCGCGCTTCCAGCCTGAGCCTCTCCCACTCAAGGCGTGCGCCTGCCCAGGGACCTCCTGCCATTCTCTTGCAAGGCTGGAACACACATACACACACCCCAGTCCCGGGTGTGAGCTTAGGAAAGAACATTCTGCCAGTGGAGACTAGGAAGGATAGGGCAGGCAGAGGCTGGGATCCTGGCCTTGTCACTTACCCTTCTCTCTGTAAGCCTGGCCTCTGCTAGGAATCATCCCTCTTTTCTTCTTTCTTTTCCCCCTCCAGCCTTCCTCTTTTATCCCTTCTTTTTTTTTCTTTTCTTCCATTTGTCTTTTTTTTTCATCTTCTATCTCTGTCAGATTCTATTTCACCTCCTTATCGCCTTCCCAAAGCATCCTTGGGGAGGAGCCCAGGGCTGGCTTCAGGAGAGCCTAGAGACTCACTTTTCTCTGCGGCTCAAGTAGAGGTTGGGAAGTCTGCCGAGGAATGGCCCGCGTGGGGTGGCTGCCGAGGGCCGCGGGTTTGGGCCTGGTATGCTGCTGTGCAGACAAGGCCTCGGTTATGATCACGACCGGATGGCGGCGGCCTTGCGTTTCTTCTCAGCCTGTCGCTAACGGCTGACTAGGAGATCTGATTAGGGGGCATTCGCTGCATCTTTGTGTGCCCACATGGAGGGCAGGGAGGGCTTCACCAGCCTCACCGGGGACTGGAGCTGAGGCCCAACCAGCCTCACTGGAGCCTGGCCACTCGGGGAGCTTCACTGGGAAGCTCTAAGCCAGCTTTTCCCTGCCCAACGGTCACAGCTTGGGCTTTGACCGCATTGAGAGACTGGCTAGGGCAATGCTTGACTGCTTGCTTGCTAGTGGCTTCTATCAGGTACACAATATGTTCCACACAGCACCTTTGTGCAGCTGGGTGCTGGAGAAGGGGACCCTTCCAAGAGCCAGTATGTTTCAAATGGGCAGAAGAAATCCCAAATTCCGGAACCACTGATATAAACTGAGTCCTGGTTCCAACTTGTAGTCTATGGATGGGAGCCAGTCTGACCATTTTCACTATGGAAAACAGAAAACAAACCATCCCTCCCTACCTCTAACACACATACTTACAGATTCCTGCCCACAGAGCTGTTTCGCTTCCCTGCCTGGACTGAAGGCCCAGGAACCGTTTCGTGGCTGTGAGGCCTGCATGCCCTGTTCCCTTCAACTCCTCACTGTCATTTTCTGGACCAGGGTATTGGATTTACTGCAGAGATCACAGTTTTAGAAATCTCAGTCGAGAAGGGGTGTTTTAAATTATAATCATTCATTATTTATGTATATGCAATCTCTTTCACTTCTAAAATAAAAGCAGACACAAAAGTCTGAATGTCTGGCTCCAAACCTCTAGGCTGAAAGGAGGCAATATTTGGTTTTATGCTTTTTCTCCCCTTTCTATGAACCAGTAACATCTGGTTAACACTCAACGCCTGCTAATTATTTAGTAATCCTCTTATTTTGGGGCTAAGGCTATTTAAAGGAATAGCTTTTTTACTTAAAAAATACTAATGTCTTTTCTGCTACAAAAAGTGGAAAAGGCATCCAGACATGCCCAGCCCATTTGCAAACAATCAAAATTAGGAGCAAGGGTTTTTTCCAGGGTTAATCTTTTAAATGAAACTCTCAGAGGCCTGGCGGACTGCGAGGGTATTTAGGACAAGGTGAACTGTGGTTGGGGTGGGCATGACGCAGAGGAATTTACGGGGCAAGGAAAATATTAGGGGGAGGGAGATGAGGCGGACGGGAGGGCCTCGTCGGAGTTCACTGTGTAGTCCACTTCCCTCTTCCCGGTGCGAGTGCAGGAAGGAGGACCCAGCCGGTATTCGCGCGGCTTCGCAGCCTCGCTCCCGGCGGAAAGCCTGGTATTTGGGAGTACCAGCAGGAAATGTGTCAGGGTGTTTGAGGAGGGGATTACTGGAACTGCCAGTGAGGATGAAGGCCAAAAAAGAGACAGAGAGAGAGAGAGACAGAGACAGAGAGAGACAGAGAGAGAGAGACAGAGAGAGAGAGAGAGAGACAGAGAGATGGAAGAGCCCGAGGCCGCCAGCTTCACCGCCAGGGAAGTGGGCTAATGAGAAACACACTGTTGCAGGCACAGGATCCACACGTGAATTTGATTACCCCTTTTCTAGGAGTCGCTGCTTTCTGTTAGGAGTTGCGGGGGGGCGTCCTTCCAATTAACGGAGTGGCTACTACCTTTTAATTTACCCCCAACGGGTGAGAAACTTCCCCAACGTGGCCAGGCCGAGGAATGGGACTAGAGTCGATGCCCTTGTGCCCTGCCCCTCCTCGCTCTAATTTCCAGCCCTGGCCTTGAGCTGTGGCTGCCCCTCTTTGAGTCTTTTACCTCTCAGGCGAGCCGGGTCCCGTAGGTAACCAAGGCGAGGCCAGGAGTAGTGGCGGAAAGGGAGAAAGGAAGGAGCCCTGAAAGGCTCACACGGCCCAAAACAGTCCACAACGGTGCGGCCTCCCAGCCGCCTCTCTTAGGCAGGGCTGCCTTTTCCGAAGCCGAACTCGCCTTCCATTGATGTCACTTGCTGAGTTTTTTGGGCGGGGGAGGGGGGGGATTTTTGTGTTTTGTCTTTTGTGTTTTCCCCAGCTGGGGTTCAGGGAGCGCGATCAGGCTTGCAGCGCTCAGGGTTAGGGCCTCTGGGGCTGGAGAACAGGGCTGCGTGGCCAGCCGCCTGCGCCTGGGAATTCTGATTCCCAGCTGATAAGAAGGTTGGGCTGGGAGCGCGTGTGCGTGGGGTCGAGAACCCGGGGGCCCGAGCGCGCCCCACACAAACCAGGCTCGCAAACCCTTCGCCCTTGGGGCCTCTGGCCGCTATCCTCCGGCCAGCTCCTCCGTGGGGTCCTCACAGGAGGAGCAAAGGCGAATTTAAGGGCTGCCCGGGCGCGCGTCGCTCCAGGCGGGTAGCCGTGGGGACTTACACCCACGGTGCTCCCTGGACGCGGGTCCCTGCCTGGAGTGCCCTGGCAGGGCAGGCGGCGGCTCCATTTGGGACAGATCTTTCGTTAAATTTGACTTTTTGCGGCCAGGGATAAACTCACCTCTCCCGGGGACCGCAGGGATTATTTACAGGGAGCTCGCCAACCAAACACAACAGTCTAATTTAACCTTTCCAAGTCCTCGTAAATTTTTACAGCTGGGAGCCACTGCGAGGCAAACGAATCTGTTGGTCGTTCCTGACTTCCCGCCAGCCAGTGTGGCTTCTGAAACAATAACTCCTTATGAAATATCATAAATATAGATTTAAATACAGTAGAGCGAGAATGCGATTTGGCTGCTTTTTTATGACTTCAATTATTGTCTAATTTTATGTGAGGGGCTCCGCTGGCCGCACTCGCACGCGGGACCTGCGCCTTCCTGATGGCGTGATTAATTGTGATATAAAATAGTCCGCCTAAGAAGTGTGTGCATGGGGTGGGGGGGGGCAGAGGAGAGTACAGAGGCAAGGCCACATTTGATCTTTTAATCTTCGTTGGCCACAATTAAAACAAACCCGATTGTAGAGCGGCACGATCCCTTTGCATAAAAACATATGGCTTTTGCTATAAAAATTATGACTGCAAAACACCAGGCCATTAATAGCGTGCGGAGTGATTTACGCGTTATTGTTCTGCCGGGCAGGCACGTGACGTGCGCGGCCAATGGGGGCGCGGGCGCCGCCAACTTATTAGGTGACTGTACTTCCCCCCCTGGTGCCACCAAGTTGTTACATGAAATCTGCAGTTTCATAATTTCCGTGGGTCGGGCCAGGCCGGCCAGGCGCTGGGCACGGCGATGGCCACTACTGGGGCCCTGGGCAACTACTACGTGGACTCGTTCCTGCTGGGCGCCGACGCTGCTGACGAGCTGAGCGCTGGCCGCTATGCGCCGGGGACCCTGGGCCAGCCCCCCCGGCAGGCGGCGACGCTGGCTGAGCACCCCGACTTCAGCCCGTGCAGTTTCCAGTCCAAGGCGGCGGTGTTCGGCGCCTCGTGGAACCCTGTGCACGCGGCGGGCGCCAACACTGTACCAGCTGCGGTGTACCACCACCACCACCACCACCACCACCCCTACGTGCACCCCCAGGCGCCCGTGGCGGCGGCGGCGCCGGACGGCAGGTACATGCGCTCCTGGCTGGAGCCTACGCCCGGTGCGCTCTCCTTCGCGGGCTTGCCCTCCAGCCGGCCTTATGGCATTAAACCTGAACCGCTGTCGGCCAGAAGGGGTGACTGTCCCACGCTTGACACTCACACTTTGTCCCTGACTGACTATGCTTGTGGTTCTCCTCCAGTTGATAGAGAAAAACCACCCAGCGAAGGCGCCTTCTCCGAAAACAATGCTGAGAATGAGAGCAGCGGAGACAAGCCCCCCATCGATCCCAGTAAGTGTCTCCTCCCTTCAAATCCGCTGCCGCCGCTGCCGCCGCCGCCGCCTCCACGCCGGCCTCCCGGATCTGCTGGCCCGCCAGCTTTCTCTCGAGCCTGCCTTCGTCATCGCTGGGAACCTCCTGAGTTGGGGCCGGGAGCCAGAAGTTAGTGTTTGGGACGCCTCGGATAAGGCCCCAAGTCCGGAGAGCAGTGAGGAGCCGCTCGCAGGGCTGCGGGAGAGGAGGCGGCTGCTGCAGCGACAGGGGGCGGGGTGGGCACGGCACTTCAGGCAGAGCCAAGACTGGCCGCCCCTCTCTTTGGCTGCGCGTGCTCAGGACCGAGATACTTTGGGCCATTCTTCGAAAGCAGTGCAACCGAGAGAGCCTTTTGTGCAACTAGATTATTTGCGAGCGGCGGCAGCCAGGGCAGCCGGAGCCGGGACGCTGGGGAAGACGGCGGATTCCCTCCACTTCTTGCCTTCGGCCAGTGGCGGCGTAAATCCTGCCAAGATGAGGCTGCGGGAGACCGGGGCCACAAGGGTCCCCATGCCAGATTATTCAAATAAGCCAGAGACTTGATCAACGGCCTTGGGGAGCCCTGCCGGCTTGCCCAGCTCCAAAGGCCTTCCAGGAAGGTCAAATAAGGAGTGAGGCGTGTAGAGGGAAAGGTGGGGAAGGGAAGACAAGCCAGTGAGCAGGAGAGAGGAATTCCATTCTCGGAAGGCGCAAGGCAGCATGCTTTCCCTCTGCGTGGCAAGAAGGAAATCTATTTCCAAATTTCATTCTATACAGCGTTGGGAGAGTGGGAGGAAGGAGAGGGGGAACAGGAGGACGGAGTAAGAAAAAGGAGGGTCTTGGAGGGGAGGGGGAGCCGAAGTTTTACCGCGAGCAATTGTAAGTGACCCTCTGTGCGTCTGTCTGTCAGGGTTCCATTGTGTCCGAGGCCTGACTGCCTTTCCTAACCAATTCAGCGGAATTCTGCACTTTGGCCAGAGACCCCACCCAGGAGGCTCCTTTGCCCCCAGCAGAGTGTGCCTCTCTTCCTCCTAAACCCAGTGTCTCTCTTCCCCGCAGATAACCCAGCGGCCACCTGGCTTCATGCGCGCTCCACTCGGAAAAAGCGCTGCCCCTATACAAAACACCAGACCCTGGAACTGGAGAAAGAGTTTTTGTTCAACATGTACCTCACCAGGGACCGCAGGTACGAGGTGGCCCGGCTGCTCAACCTTACCGAGAGGCAGGTCAAGATCTGGTTCCAGAACCGCAGGATGAAAATGAAGAAAATCAACAAGGACCGAGCAAAAGACGAGTGATGTCGTTTGGGTTTATTTAGAAAAAAGAATGAGCTAGAGAGAAAGAGAAAGAACTGCCCGTACCCCTTCCGCCTTCTCCCTTCTCTCACCCCCACCCTAGCCTCCACTGTCCCCACACAAAGCGGCTCTAAACCTCAGGCCACATCTCCCCCCCCAGGCAAACTCTGCTCAGGCTGGCTCCTAGGCCTGCCGCTTTGATGGAGGAGGTATTGTAAGCTTTCCATTTTCTGTAGGACAGAAAAAAAAAAAAAAAAGGTGGGGGGGTGGGCATTAGTGCTGATAGCTATGTGTTCTAGGTTGTACATATTTTTAAAAAATCTACCTGTTCCTGACTTAAAAGGAAAGAAACTACCTTTTTATAATGCACAACTGTTGATGGTGGGCTGTATAGTTTTTAGTCTGTGTAGTTAATTTAATTTGCTGTTTGTGCGGCAGATTGCTCTGCCAAGATACTTGAACACTGTGTTTTATTGTGGTAATTATGTTTCGTGACTCAAACTTCTGTGTACTGGGTGATGCACCCGTTGTGATTGTGGAAGCTAGAATTCAATTTGAACTCAGGTTGTTTATGAGGGGGAAAAACAGTTGCATAGAGTATAGCTCTGTAGTAGAATATGTCTTCTGTATAACTAGGCTGTTAACCTATGATTGTAAACTAGCTGTAAGGATTTCCCAGTGAAATAAAAAAATTTTTTTAAGTGTTCTCGGGGATGCATAGATTCATCGTTTTCTCCACATTAGAAATGCGGGCATTTTAGTCTCTCCGTGATCTATAGTCCTGTCTTGTCCATTGTATATCTAATCTATATAATTAAAGGAAATATGCATAATCAGACAAGCTTGAATATTGTTTTTGCACCAGATGAACAGTGAGGAAATTTGGAGCTATACATATGTGCAGAAGGTTACTACCTAGGGTTTTTGCTTAATTTTAATCGGAGAAAATGAATGCTGATTGTAACGAAGTTAATTTTATTGATAATAAATTATACACTATGAAACCGCCATTGGGCTACTGTAGATTTGTATCCTTGATGAATCTGGGGTTTCCATCGGACTGAACCTAAACTGTATATTTTGCAATAGTTACCTCAAGGCCTACTGACCAAATTGTTGTGTTGAGATGATATTTAACTTTTTGCCAAATAAAATATATTGATTCTTTTCTATTTTCTGCCGCTCTGCTCTTTGTACCTTCTTCTCTGGGTCAGGGGAGCCTGTGTAGAGTCTCTGGGTAGGGGCGGGCTGGGGTGGGGAGAAAGCCCCAATTTTGCCTCTGGTTGGCTTTCCGGAGAGGGACCTGCCACAACCAGTCCACGGAGCTAAGCTCTCCCAACCAGGCCAGCTGCCTGGCGGCGAGAAAGGCTGGGAAACCCGGCCGTGGAGCCAGGCTCCCGGCCTTGTGTCTATGTGCCGGACGGCGGAGAAGCCCCTGAGAAGCTGGGTTGCGCTGGGCTGGCCAGTAGCGGTGGAAAGACCACTCTTCCACCTTGGTGCCTCCAGGAAAATTCCCAGACTTGGGCCTTCCTTAGCTTGGTGGGGAAAAGGGTGAGAGGGTGGCAGGATAAAGAGCTGGGGGCCGCCTTCTAAGCCGGCTCTGCAGAGGGAAATAGGAGCCCCACCCGACCAAGGCGGCCATGCAAGCAAACATTTTAGGGGCTCGCAAGGGAACGAAGCCCAGCATCCTCGCACCGCGCACCACCCGCAGCGTCCTGCCAGCCTGGCCCAGGAGAATCTGGGTCCTGCACCGCAAGCCCCTCCCAAGCACAAGTCCTAACAGAGGCAGGGCTGGCTGAGGCAACTGACGAGCCCCGAAGCGCCATAAAAGAAAATGAGGGCTGTTACTGTTTATGGGGTGTAAAGGGCTGCGGGGGGAACGGCCACAACTTCGGAGGCCTGAGCGCTTTCCAGAAGTGGCCGGAGGGTTCGGCCTCGCTTTCCCTACCACGCTTTGCTTCTCTCTTCCTTCCCCCTCCCCCACTCCACGACTTCTGCAAAGTTGGCTGTGTTCTAAGCTTAAAAGGGGAACCAGGACGCGGGTGGATGCGGCGTCCCCTAACCCCCACCCCCACCCCTCTGCCAGGTTGGGACGCCCTCTGTTGCTGCAGACAGAAGGAACTTCAAAGAATAGGCAGTAAGAGTGTGCCATAAAGGCCAGGTCTGCGAACTGTCTGGAATTCGGTCCTTAATGAGTTTACAACTGTCCAGCCCCAATTAGGCTATTCCACCAAAGCCCTTTCATTTGTTCATTTGTTCTGTCTGCCGCCGATAAAGCGGCTGCGGAAACAGCCCTTTTATTGGCGTTGCCTCCTCTGCAGTAGATTCCGGGCTCCATTCAGACTTCCCGGGGACTAGGCCTGCGCCCCTCCTTTAGGAATGGGGTGCGGTGGTCTCGCCCGCGGCTCCCAAAGCTCCGGCCCGGCGAGGCAGCTGGGGATGCAGTACCAAAGGGCGGCCAGCAGATGGCAGTGTGGCTCCACGCAAGAGGCTTCCGAGCCGCCATCTCCCGCCTCCGCGACCCTGGGGAAGTTCCTAAGATGTCGACTTGACACGAGTCTTTCTAGAATGGGAGCCCCAGATTTTAGTGAATAGCCGCCCTGTATTTTCAGTGCTGCTCACTCCTGGCTAGAAGCCTCGCTGAGAAACAAGGAATCGGAGGGAGCTTGCCCGACCCTCACCGCTCACGCCTCCCAGACCGTATCCCGAGGGCCCAAGGCTGCCCGGCTGCAGCTGTCCGGGCGGCCGCGGGGCTGCAGCTCCAGGCGCGGGCGCGGCTCCAGGGTCACCGTCCTCAGCCGGGACAGGCCTGACACAGCCAGGCACCAGGGAGCCCCGGCTGACTGACCGACACAGGAGGAACGCCTGCAGCCCCTAGACCTGATGACCGCCCCAGAGGGTGTGCACAGGGCGTGCCGAGGACTCAATCCGTGGCCACCGGTCCCGCGGCCGCCCCGGAGGCCCCCGAACGCTGCGATCTGGGTCAGGGCCCAGCGAGCCAGAACCCAAGACAGAGCCAGGACCCCGGGACTCAGCTTGAATCCAGGCAATAAAATTAGGCGGTGAAAATTGGGCGTAACGGCAATCTCGGTGTCTGTTCATTGTAGGTCCAGGGGCCGGGCCGAGTTGGCTGGGAAGGAGAATCCCGGGGGACAGACCAGGAACTGCTTTAGTTATTTTTTTAAATGTGATGTTTAATATAAGATCACACCGTAGCACCAACAGTGTGGCTCACGGCGTGGAAGCCGCCCTTGCTGTCTCTGGCTGCGTCATGTCCTCCGCTGTAGAGGAACCGAGGCTGCTCTGGCGTTTCCCGCTCAGGAGGCCAGAAGGGAGGGGACCCCAATCCAGGCCCAGCCTCTCCCGGACTGCAGGCAGGGAACACGCTGCGGGCTCCTCGGGTGCGAGCATCAGCCACGGATGTCGAATGGTTCCAGAGGGAAAACGCAAAAGCAAACAGAGAACCTTTCGAAGCGCCCCGGAGCCCTGTGAACACGCGGCACAGTGCATTTATTTGGGTCGTAATAGTCTCCGCCAAACCCACAAAATGTTTACGACCCGCATCTCCGTGCTGTACATGCTGTAAAACTGGGGACTTGATTTTAGCTGAAGTCTCTCCGGGGTGTTTCTTCTCTCTCCTTACACACACACACACAATCTCCTTTCTCTCTCTCCCTGTCTCTCTCTTGTCTCACATATATGTGTATATATACGTCGATATTACAGACACAAGCCTTCATTATATTTCCGTATATAATTTCCCAACATCTAATTGTAAGAAGGGTTTTATGGCTTCCCCGGGAGTCAACCGTGGCTATGTATCCAAGCCGTAGATAGCTCTGTTTACGCAACTACAAATAAATGGTGAAGTCGCAGATCTGTGGATGTAAAGAGAAAGCTCGATTTGTGTAACTACAAATGAAGTCACAGATCGGTGGTGACCGCGTCTCTCCACTGATCACGGAGGCCTCAGGTAGGTGCAGGCCGCCAGGGTCTCCCCAGCCTGGATGGACTGTCCAAAGGCGCCTCCCCTGCCCTTGGCAGGCTGGTGGCTGGGAGGCTGCTTTTCCTCTGGGAAGCCTGGGAGTGGCTTCCCCGCAGCGGGCCTTCAGCCAGGCAAGACCCCGCACCAACTCAATCTCATTTGCACCGTCGGGGACGGGTTTGTCTTTGTGCCTAGGCCAGGGATCACTCACTGGGTGGGGAACAGATGCAGCCCCTAAGAGAGGCACGGGTGTAAACCTTAAGAGAAGCAATTCACCAGCCACCCAAATCTCTAGAAGACGCGATTCGCTGCCTAGAGCTGACTTTGCCTGCTTAATCCAATTTAAATATTGGACTATTTGGTAACAAGAAGCAGGGTGAACACACTCTGTCAGTAGGTAGGAAGGAAGCTCAGGGACAGCAATGGAAAATGTCTATCTAAAGATAGCTCAGCTGATTAGAAACCCACCTACATGTGCCTGCTTCAGGCCAAGGGTGAACGAGTATTCCTGTCAAAATTATCTCACATAACCTAGTGCATTTGTGTCTTTTCAGTCAAATAAGCAGAGAACCAATGAATAGAGAACACACAATTAAAGAAGCCTTATTGAAAGCCTGATTTTATCCGACCTTTTCGTTTTAAATCAGACCACAGAGGGCAGGAGGGGAGGGAGAAGCCTGGAAACGAAAGGAAGGTTTCGGTGTCCGCAGGACTTGGCCCAGTTGGCTGAGTTGATTCCAGAAGGGCCGAAGCCTTGCGGGCAGTATCCAGATCCTCCTTGGCCAGGGCAGAGGGGCAGTGCGTCCTGCCAGAACTTCTGGACGCCCGCCGGGCAAAACCGGGACAGGGATGAGCTGGTGGAGAAGGAGCCCAGCCCTCCCTTGGCGAAGTGCGTTCCTTCCCACGATCCCCGAAATTGCTTCCCTCTAGGGCTGTTGGACTGGGTAGGTTCTACTTTAAACACCAGTGCTGTCGGCCCCTCCAGCCGCTTGAGTCTAGACAGACGGCGGCGGCGGCGGCGGGGGCCTTGGTCTTTTCTCTTTGCGTCTGTGTCACCCCAGGAACAATGTATTGGTCTAAAGCGGTCTAATTCTGCCTCTTTGATCTCCTAGCCTTCTTGTTTTCTTCATCTTCCTTTAACTTTCTTGGGTTTTTATTTCCTTCCAGAAGGCGATGCGATGGGGATTATTTAGGTTTTTTCTTTCTGTCTTACTCCATCTATTCTCCAGCAGAGACATGGTATCATCTGATCCTCCATAAAGGGCATCTCCGGATATCGTCCCCCACCCCCTAGGGCTTCTGTGTCCCCGCAGGAGACAGCCCAGGGCCCTCCTGCCCCAGCATCCCCCGCCTTCCCACTCAAGCGCCGGTGGTTCACTGCGCAGGAATTGGGGCTCCCTGGCATCCCGATCTGAATCCACCCTCAACCTTTTGTGTTCCCCGGACCCCCTGAGAGGGTGCGGTAAACTGGGGCGGCCTGGACCTTCTGACAGTGATGGGAAGTGCTTTGTACACAAGGAAATAAACTCTATAATTTACAGAGAATTTCCGGGGCAATTCCATTGTGAGGTCGGGTTTATGGTGTGTAATCGAGCTGGGCAGTAAAAGGTGGCCGGGCTTCCAGCGCGGCCCGGGCAGTTTATGAGGCGTTTAGGGAAAGCGTTCTCCCCACCATCCTCCACCGAGCCGTGGGCAGCAGGGGCTTCAGCTGGTCCAACATGGTGCAGGGGTCGGAGGCCTGGAAAGGTAGGAATTGGAGTCCTGGATGGAAGGGACTGAGACCACTGTGCGCTCAGTTCCGGGTGAGCTGGTACTTGGATAGGTGAAGCCTCCACAGCTGGGTGGCCTTTAGGGGGTGGTCCCCTTATTTGTTTTTGGTGTCTTCAAAAGAAATGGAAGTCTACAGAGGGTTGCGGTCCCCAGACGCCAGAAGCCCTTCTCCAAATCGGCTCTAAAGCATGTATTATTCCCAGGCACCCAGGCCCACGAGGTGGAGGCCTAAGGGTGGATGAGGCGAAGGCTGCTGGAAACCTTCCAGTGTTGGGAGTGCCTGGAAGGGTGCCGGCCTGAGATTTCTCCAAGCTGGGGAAAACAGCCCTGGCTCCCGTGCGCCAGAGGGGAACTAGAAGTTGTGGCAAGGACAAAGGAATCTTTAGCCATTTATCGGTCTCTTGGAGCCAGCCAGGTGCCCAGGAGCGAAGGCACACTGCCTGCAGCACTACAGCGTTCAGGAGGAGGGAGGGGAACCCCACGTTAATAAATCTGTTGGCAAATGAGGCTCATTAATAGATAAATATTTCACTGCTTCCTTTAGGGCAGATAAACAGTGTGCCGCCGATTAAGGAAAGGAAACTGGAAAACGTTGACTTTATTCGAACCACATGGTTCCACTTTGCGGTGGCATTCTTCGCTGCGGCTGCCAGCGACGCTGCGCCTTCCCCGTCGGGATCCGAGTCCAAGTCCGGCCTGTCGCCCACCGGCCCTGGGTGAGGGAAGACTTGGGCAGAGTGGATCTGCTCATAGCTGAGTCCTGTACACAAGGCCACTGCGGGGCAGTCTGGTGAGCGGGAACAGAGACCCTACCAGGGGCTGGGCAAGCAGACAGGAGAGGAACGGGGAGGATCCCCAAGCTTGGTCCAGGGTTCACCAGCATGAGTGAGGGGGGCTGCGCGGGGCCGGGGCTGCGTGGGGCCGGAGCCGCTCGGCGCCCGCAAACCCCAGTGCCCGCGTTGGCTGCCAGCTGGGCGCCCCCGCTGAGCCTCCGGGTCTTTTTCTGCAGTACGCGCCAGGTCCGCCGAGCGCGGGCGGATTCGTGGGCCGCATATTTGAGCCTCTTCCCTTTCCATTCTAGGCGGCCGTGGGCCCCGCGGAGCGAGACCACCTGTGAGGGCTGCTGAGATTGGCGGAGGCGGTCATGTGGGCGGTCACGTGCTGCGGCGAGCTCCGTCCAAAAGAAAATGGGGTTTGGTGTAAATCTGGGGGTGTAATGTTATCATATATCAAGCTACCTCGTAAAACCGACACTGAAAGCTGCCGGACAACAAATCACAGGTCAAAATTATGAGTTCTTCGTATTATGTGAACGCGCTTTTTAGCAAATATACGGCGGGGGCTTCTCTGTTCCAAAATGCCGAGCCGACTTCTTGCTCCTTTGCGCCCAACTCACAGAGAAGCGGCTACGGGGCGGGCGCCAGCGCCTTCGCCTCGACCGTTCCGGGCTTGTACAATGTTAACAGCCCCCTCTATCAGAGCCCCTTTGCGTCGGGCTACGGCCTGGGCGCCGACGCCTACGGCAACCTGCCCTGCGCCTCCTACGACCAAAACATCCCCGGGCTCTGCAGTGACCTCGCCAAAGGCGCCTGCGACAAGGCGGACGAGGGCGCGCTGCACGGCCCGGCCGAGGCCAATTTCCGCATCTACCCCTGGATGCGGTCTTCAGGTAGGCGCAGCCGCTAGGCGGGCCGGGCTGGCGGAGCGGGAGCGGGAGCGGGGAGCGCGGCGCTGGGGAGCGCGGAGCGCGGGGCCGGGAGAGCGGATCCAGGCAGTTGCAAGCCGGTAGCTCCGTGACTCCCGGCGCAGCCTTTCTGGTTTTAATTAGAGCGGAGGCGCCATTGCGTGGAGCCCATAGTATTGTATGTAAATGAGGCTCATAAAACTTTTTATGGCCCAATTAATGGGTTCGATCCTCGTAAATTTATTTAACTCCATTTGCCTTGGAATTTTAACATTAAGTTTGTTCGCTATTCTCTCTCCCTCCTGTCACCCTCCCTCCCTTTCTTCTTCTCTCCCTCCCTCCACCTCCTTTTCCTTGCTGTCTGGCTTTTCTTTCTCAAAAGCTGGGAGAGCCAAGCCCTCCAGGGCCTCTAATGCGACCCTGTGCCCGGGACCATTTCAAGATGGGGGTGAGGAAATGAAGACAGAGAGTCAGGGTGCCCTAGGAAGGGGATAAGGGCTCAGGCTGTTGGGAAGGGTCGCCCACTTGCCTAGCAAGGCGAGGGAACAGCCGGACTCATCTTTGAATGACAAAAGTGCAGCGTCTCCCGCTTGCCCACACTCTATATTTACAGTTTCCCTTTGTCAGGGGAAGCAGGACATTGTGGACGCTTAGCCGGCTGGAAAGGTCCGTTGTAAAGTTGGGTTTCTGCGCCTTTGCTCATTTCAGAGCTGCCTGCGCGTCTGGCCCTGCAGTTGGGGTCTTTTCCTAACACTCCCCCTCCTCCCCTATCTCTGTTTGGGGCCTGGGGCAGAGGGGGATGCCCGCCTGGAACTAGGCCAGGAGGAAGGTGCGGGCTCCGAGACAGCAGCCTAACGAGTGCCCTGTCTGCTTGTCCGTCCTCTGTTCATGTGTCTGCATGTCTGTTCTCAGGACCTGACAGGAAGCGGGGCCGCCAGACCTATACGCGCTACCAGACGCTGGAGCTGGAGAAGGAGTTCCACTTCAACCGCTACCTGACGCGGCGCCGCCGCATTGAAATCGCCCACGCGCTCTGCCTCACCGAGCGCCAGATCAAGATCTGGTTCCAGAACCGCCGCATGAAATGGAAGAAAGAGCATAAGGACGAATGTCCTGCTGCGGCCGCAGCTCCCGAGGGCGACGTGCCCTCTGCCGCTGCCACCGCTACCGCGGACAAGGCCGATGAGGAGGACGATGATGAAGAAGAGGAAGACGAGGAGGAATGAGGGGCCGAGCCGGGGCCCTTGCTGCACCGGACAGTCGGAAAAGCGTCTTTAAGAGACTCACTGGTTTTATTTACAAAAATTGAAAAAATAAAAGAAAATGTAAAAAAATAAAAACCCAGAAAACCCAGTCCCCAACCTGCATTCTACCCACCCTCATCACCCACTCCAGCTCCCAACTTTTCTGGACTGAGCGGCCACAGAGACTAGGTCGCCTTGGATTCCCTTGCCTCTGACGGCCCCAACAGACACCCCCAATCCCAGGCCAGCCGGCCCCGCGCTGGTGCGGCCAAAATACTACCTAGCACAGGCCTCCACTCGAGGCACCCCCAAACTACCTATGTATCCAGCCCCAGAGGGCCTCCATTCCCAGGAAGCCCCTATGTGTCCCAACACTGGCAGACACCCAGCACCACCCTCCCAGACCCGCAAGAACGTGAATCTCAGTACTACCTACTTCCCTAAAACTACCTATTTCGTGCTGGCTGGCTTGCCTGCTACCTAGTGCCGACTGCTCCCAGGCAAGTCCCCTGCTGCTTACAGCTGGCAGCCTTTGGGGTCCCTGAGGCTGCCCTGAGAATGTGCAGAGGTCCAGGACCAGGGTATTGGCATCTATTTAAATTGAAAAATAATATATTTATTCCAAAAAGCATTCTAAGTGCTGCACCCTAGAATCCCTCCTTCTCTGGCTTGGCACCCAAAGTTCAGGCCCATCACCCCCCACTTCTGGAGGGGAATGTTCCTGGGCTGGCTGCAGACCTCTGGGTTAGCTTCTGCTTAGTAGGATTGTGGAGATGCCCCCAGCTTTGCTGTCCTTTCCTCTGGCTCCTGTATCTTACTGTTAAGCTGTGTTAAATATGTACACCCTGACGTTTCCTATAATAGCAAATACTGTATATTTGAACAAGATTTTTTTGGTCATTTCTATAGTCTTGGAGTTCATTTGTAGGGCAGTGTCTTGACTTGGAAAGGATGTGTTACTGGGGTGACTTTGTAGCATGGTGTGTTGTCTTGACCTAACTGTGGTGAGTGGGGAGGTCCAATGCCTTCCGCAATGCCCTTCATCTCTCGTGTTGTCCTGTATCTCCCTCAGCTCCATGCTGGGGTTCAGGGAAGGTACACTTCCCAGCCCAGCTAACTGTGTTTTATGTAACAGAAAAATAAAGATGCTTGGTGACAAAGAAAAATGTGGACTGCTTTATCCAGAGGGGACGTGAAAGGGGAGGTGAGCATGGCTGGAGGGCAAGAGGCAGTGAGGAAGCAAAAGTGGGGTGGCTGTCCTTGTGATGGTCCCAGTGTTGGGTGCCCATGTACTGGTGTCATGTCTCTTTTTATGTATTTTATATACGTATTTGTATGAATATGTGCTTATTTTTTGTGTATGTATCTGTGTGTGTGTTTTTTCCTAATTCCACAATTGCGTATATTTTAGTGTCCATAATTGGGTGCATGTGTTTATGTGTGTCCATAATTGCATGCCATTCTGTGCTCACAATAGAGTGTATGCCCTTCCCTGAGCGCATAATTGTTTATGTGCCTTTCTCCGTGTAGAGACGTTTGTCTGGTTGTGTGTGCACTAACATCTTCCAGATTCCTTGAAAACGGAATCTTCGGTAGATAGGTTATATTCTATGAACTTCCCTAAAAACCTTCATAATTTCCACGAGGAAATTTCAGAACCACCCTTTCCTCTAAGACTGCGCAGTGGGTTTGGAAAGGGGCTTTACCCAGCGACAGATTCCGGATTTCTCGGGCGCCCTGAACCCCGCCCCAGGCTAGGAAATGGGATTTTTAAGGCCCCCACCCCTCCTGCAGCCGAGGCGAGGGCGCCCCAGGGTCCGACACTGCAGTAGGTGGCGCGGGGAGGGGCTAGGACCGCAGACCCCCGCTGGGTTGCACTGCCAGGGCAGGGGCAGGGGCGTCTGGGTGCGGGGAAGAGGCGAGAGGAGAAGGGCGAGGGGTTGTGGTGGCAGCTCAGAGCATCCTGTGTTCTGCTGGTAAGACCTCGTCTCCAGTCTCTTGCCTGGATTGGGCCCGCTTCTTAGGGCTCTTTTAATAAAACCGGGCCCAAAACAGTCTATAAAACCTGAGACCCCTAGTCGGGGCGGCCTCAGTGGTAAGATGGCGCCGGTGTAAGAGCTGCCTCCTCTCAGTGATGGGGAAAGGGCCATAAATCCGTTGTTGTTTATGAAAATTTACAACTTTGCAATACAACTTTATGAGTTGTTCGGCCCTTCCATTGGCCGCTGTCGGTCATGTGAATGGGAACCGTGAACATGAACTTTTTTATAATTTCCCTTGCGAGAATAGAGCCGCATTCTTTTGCTCCGCTCCATCCTGCCTGCTTCGGAGCTCTGTCTTCCAGCCCGGCTCGGCTGCGCTTTGTCCGGCAATGGCGAGCGAGGGAAAGCCCAGGCCAAAGCAGGCCTGGTGGCTCCCGCTGGAGGTGGGGCGCGCCCAGTTCCCGGCGCCTTGGCGGCAGCTTTGCAACTCACAACCTGGCTAATTTCCTGCGTCCTCTGGCACCAGGAAGAAGGACAATTCGTCTCTCGGGCTGCCCAAGCGACAGCTGTCAGAGGGGCAGGAGCTTCTGGGAGCCGCCATCTGAAGGTGAGACATGCGGGGCGGAGATAGGAGCAAAGGTGGTGAGGTGACAGCCGGCAGCGGCAGCGGTGGGAGAGGGCACCCAGGGAGGCTTTAAGAGGGACATACTCCTCCTCACCCGCACTCATCCATTCACATTCACCCCATCACACACTACAGCCCAAACACGTCACACACACACACACACACACACTCCCTTTCTCTCCCCTCCTTGGTTCGCCTTGGCAGTAAGTGCCGGCCTTCCCTCGGCTCTCCGTGGCACAGCGCCCAGGCACAGGGCAGTAGCCCTTGGGTCTTCTCTCTCCCCTTCCCCAGAGACCCCATGAAGCCCAAAATGAAGTGGCCTGCACTCTGTGTTCCTCGCTAGTCCCTTGGGTTTGGATTTTTGTTTCCATTCATGGCCCAATTTGGTTTCGTCGGATTCTCCAACAAGAGACCATTCTCGACCTGGGAAGGTGGGAAGAGATGAGGGCAAAGTGCATTAATCCACCAGCATTTTATTAGCATCATCATAGTACTTTCTATTCCGTGGGAAGTGGTTTCAGACAGAAAGGTAGAAGGGGGGAAACAGACAAAAACTTACTAATTCAGCCAGAGTTCTCCGCTCGTTGCCGGCTTCCCTTCGCCCAGTTTTTCAATGAGGGAGGTGTCTGAAGCGCTGGGAGAGGGAATAGGTGCGTGGGTGGAATTCTGTGTTGGAGGAGAGGATGGGGTTAATTGGGTGTTACTTGGTGGGAAGTTTCGGTGCAGAGGACGTTATGGTGTTAGCGCGGGTGACAGGGGCCCGCAGCTAAGGTTGAAAGAAGGACGCAAATCGAGTCTGGGCGGTAGGGGGATCCCCCCCTCCCGCAATCCACCTGGGCGCAACGGACTGGCGACCGCACTCCCCACCTCCCGCGAATGAGGAGAGGACTGTGGAGCTGCTGGGGAGGAAGCGCGGAGGGTGCTGCTGGTGGTGGCTTTGCTTAGCGCGGTGGCTCGAACTGTAGCTCGGCCTAGGTGCGCATCAGACCAGATTTGCCCCGGGAACTCCCCTGACAACGACAAGAAAGGAGCCCGAGGTTTTGTTTGTTTTTGGTTTGGGTTGTTGTTTCCCCATCTTGAAGCAATATCTTGGTATGCATTAGATAAATAGGAAGGGGTTGTGGATTTTTGGGACGTTCCCCTGTGCTCTGGGCACGCTCGGGGCGGATAAAGCTGCGTATTTGCATCCTAGGGCTGCTGGCTTCTTG
This sequence comes from Cacajao melanocephalus, assembly GCA_963573385.1. Classification (NCBI taxonomy): domain Eukaryota; kingdom Metazoa; phylum Chordata; class Mammalia; order Primates; family Pitheciidae; genus Cacajao; species Cacajao melanocephalus. The sequence continues at coordinate 107,141 of CAUYLG010030443.1, forward strand.
ACTGCGGCTGCCGCGGGCCGATTATTTATTGCGACCGCGCTGGCGCTCGCTGCTGCCACGCTGTGGCCGTCGCCGGGACCGGCGCCAGCCGCAGCCCGCCTCTTGCAGCCTGGCGCGACTGCTGTACGGGCCCCTCAGAGATTTCCAGCAAGCAGGGGAGAGGGGGACGAAAGGGGACCTAGGGGGCGATCATCCAGAGCCTATTTGGCTGGGAAATCTCCCTGCCTCGGCCACCCCTGACAGGAGCTGGACGCTGGTACAGACTCGGGTCCTCCCCCCACCCCCACTCCAGCACCATGGAGACTGGTTGCACGGGCCGCCTGGCACGTCATGGCTGCTTCTGTCCAAACTGCGCGTCCCAAGGCGCCCTGGGGGGGCACGCTGGTTCAGGGAACGCTCTGGCTTTGGGATTGTGAAATCGGAGAGACTACCCGTAGTCCTGAGGCCTGTGGGCCTGGCTGCCCTGAGGAGGATTGGCTATGGCAAAGAAGGCCGGCTTTGGCTCCCGGAGAGGGCCTGTGAAGGGCAGAGGCCGCACCTGTGCGCTGTGGGCTGTGGCCTGGCTAGCAATCTGACTGGACTGAGGTGGCCTTCAAGGTCCCACACCTACATAATCCCAGGCCACCGTCCAGGCTGGTGGAGGTGGAGCTGTTCAATGGGCAGCCAGGGCAAGGGCAGAGAGTGGGGCCCAGCTCGCCATCCTACCCACCCCCCCCTTGGAGAGAAACTGAAAGGTAAGTCGCTTTCTGCGTGGCTTTAGCAGAGAAGAGAGAGCCCTGGGGTGGCCATTCTCACCATCGCAGGAGAGGCTCTGTGGAGGGTGTGGGGTTCTTATTCTTGCTGGAATGTCTCTCTCTCTCTCTCTCTCTCTCTCCATATATATATATATATACACACACATATATATATACATATATATATATATACACACACACACACACACACCTATGTGTGCATATCCGATTGCAGAAATAAATTGGTCAGCTGCCAACATGATATGCACTAGCCTTGACTAACATGTAAAGGTTCCAATGTAATGTATATTTTTCCATCTTAGTGCCTACAGAAGCTAGAAATATGTTTTCTGGCTCTTAGCTGAGAAATCAAATTCTGTTGTTAGTTGGAACAATGATTAGATCAAGAATCCTGGTCAAGGCACGACAAATAATAATCATAGTTAATTGACACCGACCCCAACACTGTGTGGGACATGGAGGAATGCAAAGGAAATCATAAACGTAAACATTGATTGACATCTCCAAAACGGTTGTTTTCATCTTAAATAATAACTTGCTTAAAATCACTGTTGTCTGATGATCTTGTTTAAGAAAAAATAACACAAACATGATTTTCTTCAAACAGCTATTTTTTAAAGTCTCTTTTAATTTTTTGACTCGAGTTTTCATTTTCACCTATTGAATTATTTCCCTGAAGTAATGTGTGGGAAATGCCCAATTCTATCCGCCCAATTCCATCCTCTCTATCGAGGCCCTTCTTTATCTGCACAGGAAACCCTTTCCAGGCTGGACCGACTGGGGAACAGGCACACGGCTTCCAGGGTTGCCCCCATTGCGGGGCTAGTAGCCGCCTTCCAGGAGTGTCTCTTGGGCTCTGTGGAGGTCGACCTTAGGCCAGTCCTTTTCCAATTTTTTTCCCTTTGGGGGAGGAGAGCTCACGAAAAGAATCGAAAAGCAGGGAAGAGACTAAGTCATTACTAGATTCCTACCGGAACACTGGCAGTTGCCCCCTCCCCACTAAGTTCTGAACCCTGAGAGCCTGCTCTGGCCAGCGTTTTACAGATCTTGTAAACAATCTCCAGAAATCCATCCAAATCGCGCAGTCTTTTTTCAACCTCCACGGAATTGAGGATTTTAAAGCTAATTCAAGGGATTTTACAAGCCCAACAAACTCAGTTGTAAAAATGCCATTGGGCTGCTATCTCATTTTACAAAACGAGATTGATCCATGTGCTGTAAAAGTCAACTATCTCGAAGGCACACCTCTCAGGCAAGAGTGAGCAGCCCAGGACAGGCTTTTCCTGTCCTGTCGGGACAGCCAGGCCTAGGACAACAGTGAAAGCAATTCAGGATTTCTGGAGCCAGTGAGACAACATTCCCGGTTCTGGAGCCACTGCGGGGCGGCAGCCCTCCGCGGTCCCAGGAAGGGCAGTAAAGAGGGCGGCCCTAGGACAGTGCGGGCTGTCGGGCGCCCCGGAAACCGAGCTCATCAATTATCCCCGCGGCCTTGGGCCCCGCAGAGCTGCCTTCTGTGCCCAGCTTGGCCAGGGCCCCTGCGCCTCCTGCGCCTCTGGAATGAGGACAGAGAGATTCCACATCTGGATTTGTATCTGCCTCAGCTCTGAGCGGTTCTCCCCTAGGATGCCGAGTCCCCAGGCGATGGGTAGGGAGCAGGTACCTCGGCTGGCTTAGGAGCCCAGTCTCACGGCCGGCTGCTGCTCTGTCGGTTCTTTCTTGTGGTAACCAGTGGTTTCTGGCCTCTCAATTCCCTGGGTTCAAAGGTGGGATGGGGACGCTCAGCTGGAAGGGCTGCTTTGAGACCAGACAGGCTCGGGTTATTGAGCCCTTTGGGACTCAACCAAGACGTGTATGTGGAGAAGGGAATGGGTGGGAAGAACCTACGTTTGGCTGAGTCCTGGTCAGCTCGAGGTGAGCCTTCAGCTCTGGCCTGCGAGGCCCAGGTCCCTGAGAGTGGAGGAGAGACTAAGGGAGTTCACCGATTCCTAAGGCGCAGGAGTGAAGTGCAGGGAGTGCAGGCCTGGTTTTTCAGAGCCCCGGCTCCAGCTCAAGAACTCGCACCCACGAATAGGGGAGCGCCAGGGGAGGGGCGACTCGGGGCCATGCCTGGAGTGCTGGCCGGCTGGCAGCAAAGCCACCTTTGTCACCGCCCCTCCTGGCGCGGGACCTTCAGGTTTCCTGTTTGGAGGAGGGGCGGGTAACCTGCAAAATTCAATAAAGCAAAAACGGGAGGGGAAAGGAGGGAGCCTGGTGGGGCCTGTGCGGCGGCCCCAGCCCTAGTGTCCCTACTCTGGCCTGATCTCTTCGCCCCTGAGCGGGCCGTGCCCGTCACTGGCGTTCGGGAAGAGAGCCGGGCCGGCTGGCTATGCGCGCCCATTAATCTGCCTGGCGGGCGGCGGGCGGCGGGCGGGCGGGCTGGGGGCTGTTTGTAACTTTGCTGCCTCGGTCGCCGCGGTCCCCGGGGAGCGGGCTCCGGCGCTCGCTCCCATTGGCCGCTGCCGCGTCAGCTGGTGCGATTTGCTGCTGTCGCTTTTGGCGTTCGGCCATCCAGAAACAAACCAGTTCGATGACTACTAATAGTTATAGCCAGATGTACTAATACACAACAAATCACAGTCCTGCAGAGGGGCGCGCAAATGAGTTCCTATTTTGTGAATCCCACTTTCCCCGGGAGCCTGCCCAGCGGCCAGGACTCCTTCTTGGGCCAGCTGCCCCTCTACCAGGCCGGCTATGACGCTCTGAGGCCCTTCCCGGCCTCTTACGGGGCGTCCAGCCTCCCGGACAAGACGTACACCTCACCTTGTTTCTACCAACAGTCCAACTCGGTCCTGGCCTGCAACCGGGCGTCCTACGAGTACGGGGCCTCTTGTTTCTATTCTGATAAGGACCTCAGTGGCGCCTCGCCCTCGGGCAGTGGCAAGCAGAGGGGCCCCGGGGACTACCTGCACTTTTCTCCCGAGCAGCAATACAAACCCGACAGCAGCAGCGGGCAGGGCAAAGCACTCCATGACGAAGGCACCGACCGGAAGTACACGAGCCCCGTTTACCCTTGGATGCAGCGGATGAACTCCTGCGCGGGTAAGGCACGTCCCAAGACAGTGGAGGGAGAGGGGAAAGGAGGCAAGAAAAGAAAGAAGGAGGAAACAGGGTAGAAAGAGGAATAGACAGAAAGAAAGGAAAAATTAACAAGAAAAGTTTCTTCAGCTTCTTAAAAGAGAAGAAAAAAATCTGTTCCCAGTGGGGCAATCAAGCCATGGCAAAGGAAGGGCAGGGCCCCAGTGTCCATGTAAGATGACACCTTAGGGAAGGACTGGGGCACTGCCACAAATGTGAGACCCATGACAGGGACAGCCTAAGAGAGAGGGAGGCTGGTGGGGAAGACTGCCTTGTTCATGCATCCTGAGTACCCTGCTCAGCTTCCCAAGCCAGAGGGCCTTCTGCACCGCATCACTGATAAATACCCTTTGCTTCCCAACCCCCTCTCCTTTTAGCCCCTCAGAAACCCATACAAAGAGTGGTGGCCATTAGGCCTCTTCCAGTGTCTCCCCAAAGCCTTGGAGGCCACAGCCCCAGACTCAGGATTTTTTCTCTCTCTCCGCCCTCCCCTCCTCCCCCTTCTACTCAACTGCTCACTCTTAGCCAAGTTCTGCCTTCTTCTGAACCCATGCCTGAGCTTCATATACCTGTATTGGAGGGACCCTCACCAACCTTGGGCATCTTTGGCACCAGATCAGACAGTCAACACAATCCTACATTGCCAGAAATCCTAGACTACCTATAGCTCCATCTCTTAGACTCTGGTTTCCAAAGACTTCACAGGAAATCCCAAAGACTCCTAGGAATTCCCTAGGACAGAGCCTAATGCAGATGTTAAAATTACAATGTTTTGCATTAAAATCCACTTTATCCCTGGTGGATTTCTGCATTTCTCAGAAGGGTCATATAATTTGGAAGAATGTGTAAAGATTTGAGAGGGCTGACCATTTTTAACTTTCCAAAAAATGTGTTGAGTTCTGACATGGCTGGTCGCAGTAGCATCCTGAGAGACCACTATGAATTCAGTGTGTACACTGCTTACAGGATTCCACACCACCCACCCCCAGACACACACACACACACAGAAACACACACACACCCTGCATCCCCACAAAAACACGACTTGGGTGTCCCAAATTAAGAATGCCCATTTTATTTTGCTTGTAATGGTTTTCCTATGAGGCAGATTTTCCAAAAACAATAAGGTCCAACCCCAACTCGTTTTAGGTGGAAAACATCTCGCTTGTTATGAAATAATCTCCCATCCAGTCCGCTTTGGGCCCCAGATATAGTGGGAGAAGTTGGAGTGGACGCGGGGTGGTTTCCAGGCAGGAGGCCCCTTGTGGGAGGCACTGGGCTGACTGGGTCGGTTGTCCAGACCCTGGTTTACCGGCGCCCGGCCATCTCTGCCCGCAGGTGCTGTGTACGGGAGCCATGGGCGCCGAGGCCGACAGACCTACACGCGCTACCAGACGCTGGAGCTGGAGAAGGAGTTCCACTTCAACCGCTACCTGACGCGGCGCCGCCGCATCGAGATCGCCAACGCGCTCTGCCTCACCGAGCGCCAGATCAAGATCTGGTTCCAGAACCGCCGCATGAAGTGGAAAAAGGAAAATAAGCTCATCAATTCCACGCAGCCCAGCGGGGAGGACTCAGAGGCAAAGGCGGGCCAGTAGACGCCTGGGCAGGGACCAGGCCAGCGCTGCAACCTCCTTCGGCTTTGCCCCCTTGCCTTCGCCTGCTCCCCAACTTTTCTCTCCGCCTGCTCCCATTTGGGGGCTTCTGCAGCTTCAGGGGAGCCCGGAGCTTTGCAAGCGTCTGTGCATTTATTTCTTACAAAACAAAACCTCACACACAGCCAATACCAGCGGTGGAGCGGGGCGCACTGCACACACACAGTCCCGCTCCACAAGGCTGCCCAAACCGGCTCCGGAGTTCCGGGGTGCGCCCTGAATGCGTCCAGGGTTCCTGTGCTAGTGCCTCTGCGCTCCGCAACCTCGGGACGCGGGGCTGCTGGGGAGGAAAGAGCCCTGGGCCGAGCCCCTTTTCGTGTCTGGGCGTCTCTGCCTAGGTCCCTCGCCAGGAGGTCCCGAAGGGCATCATCAAATCATCACTGGCCAGTGGAAAGAGGGTGTCTAAGTGCTGGGTCCCGGCGTTGTCGCGGCCTCCCAGGGCGCCTCCCAGAACAGGAAGCTCGAGGAACAAAGGGGGCCCCAACAGAGCCCAGTCTCTCGGCCCCGCTTGCGCAACCGTCAGTGGAAGAGAAGCTGCCTCAGACGAGGCGAGCTAACCTGGGCGCGGGTGGAACAGTACAGCCCGGGGACCGTCTGGTCTCCCTCAGGCTCCCGGCTCCGGATTCCCGCTCCTGCCTCCGATAGCGCCCGCGTCGCCGCCACAGCAGCGTTCAGGACCCAACGAGGGGCCCGGGGCCATGGGAGCCTGCAGAATCCTGGCTTCCAGAGGTGCCGGGGGCGCCTGCAACACCGGGCCTCCAGCGGGGAGACTCCACTTGCCTCTCAGCTGTATTTGTGATTTACTTAAGTCTTTCGGAGCCCTGGAAAATAACTACGGAGATACTAGGCACTGCCACGAAATGCTTCCATTATCGCCCTCATTTTACTCCTGGAGGTCTAAGCAAGACCCCAGTAACCCGGCCCGCGGATCCTCAGACCCCAAGCAGCCTCTGTGGCAGCAAGGAGCCTGGGCCCACTCGCTGAGTTCAACGATAACCCTCCAACTTGGGGCCCGGCTGGCTCGAGGAACCAGACCCTGTGATGAAGATTTTCCAAGCTGGATACGTAAGCAAATCAAATAGCAAACTAATGACACGAAAACCACACTCACACGAAAGAAAAATCGACTACGGTTATAAAAGTATATGGAATTTGACCTCGCCTTGGAGAAACACTACACAAAAGCTATCTTTAATAGACGCCTGTCATTTAAGAGCGGCAGGGACACTGTCCCTCATGCGCTCGCAAAAACAGAGCCGTAATTGTAGCTGCTGCTGCTGGCAGGATTTATTTCTCCAGTTGGCTAAATGGCTTTCCCCCTCCCCCGAAGGTGGTATCTGTATTTTCAAAATTCAGAGCTGCCGGCAGGACGGGCAGAACCGACCCCAACCTCGACACAAAAATAAGAGGGACTACAAAACGGGGGAAATAAAGTTGTTGTAAATAAAATGCAGGTCACCACCTCCCCCCAATCCTCTGCATCCTCGCCCGGCGCGCGATCGGCAGCTGACGGCCTAACAATTGGTACATCCTAATGGAACTGCACGGGAAATGCAATAATTTTGCCATAATGGGCTGTAACCTCAATTCGACCCCAGCCCTTGCAGCCCCGGGTCGGAAGCGGGGCGATGCGCCCTGACTCCAGCGGGTGGCGCTCGAGTCCGACTGAACGGCAGCAACGGGCAGCGGGCACGCGCCCGGGGCGCGCGCGCCAATCCTCTCGCCTCCACCCAACTCCCCCATTAGTGCACGAGTTTACCTCTAGAGGTCATCAGGCAGGATTTACGACTGGACAACAAAAGCACGTGATTCGAAGTCGTACCCCATATTTGGGTGCCTACGTAGGAGGGAACCAAGTACATGTCCCAGTCATTTCCATAATTCATCATAAATTGTGCAAGGGTGCTATAGACGCACAAACGACCGCGAGCCACAAATCAAGCACACATATCAAAAAACAAATGAGCTCTTATTTTGTAAACTCATTTTGCGGTCGCTATCCAAATGGCCCGGACTACCAGTTGCATAATTATGGAGATCATAGTTCCGTGAGCGAGCAATTCAGGGACTCGGCGAGCATGCATTCCGGCAGGTACGGCTACGGCTACAATGGCATGGATCTCAGCGTCGGCCGCTCCGGTTCCGGCCACTTTGGCTCCGGAGAGCGCGCCCGCAGCTACGCGGCCGGCGCCAGCGCGGCGCCCGCCGAGCCCAGGTACAGCCAGCCGGCCACGTCCACGCACTCGCCGCCGCCTGACCCGCTGCCCTGCTCCGCCGTGGCCCCCTCGCCCGGCGGCGACAGCCACCACGGCGGGAAAAACTCCCTGGGCAACTCCAGCGGCGCCTCGGCCAACGCCGGCAGCACCCACATCAGCAGCAGAGAGGGGGTTGGCACGGCGTCCGGAGCCGAGGAGGACGCCCCTGCCAGCAGCGAGCAGGCGAGTGCGCAGAGCGAGCCGAGCCCGGCGCCGCCCGCCCAACCCCAGATCTACCCCTGGATGCGCAAGCTGCACATAAGTCATGGTAAAGCCAGCCTTTTTCTAAATCCATGCGACCGCGGGAACGCGGCTCTCGATCCCCCCTCTCTCCTCTGCCACCCTCTCCCAGTCTCTCTCCTGGTCTCATTTCTCCCAGCCCTGCGGAGCCTCTCCTTGCCATTCTCCTTCCCCTGCCTTCCTCCTTCCTCCTCTTCTTTGCAAACACTCTGCGCTCACAAATAATGGGGGAATCGGGCACTGGCTGGGCCAGTTTAGACATCGAAAGGGGAAGGAAGCAAAAAAACCCCTCTGAACCCCAAGCCTTGGAACGCGCTCCCGGGTCAGGCCAGCCGAGCAAGGCACAGAGAGGTAGAGGATGGCAGTAGGAGCCGTGAATCGGGCTTGTCAGGGCGGATGATTTATGAAGAGGACTACGCTGGGGAAACAGCGTTACTAATTAGAGCCCCCGAAAAGGGGCTTGGGGGAAAAAATTGAGGCGAGAGCCGGCAGGATTCTGAAGTTTTTGGGCAGGAGGGAGAGAGAAGAAAAAGGAAGAAAAAGAAAGCAGGCGCCCCAAGCCTGCAGGCTGGAAACTGGAGGCGGCTCGCGGGGCTGGAACTTTGAGGGAGGGTGACCCAAGGCCCCTTGGGCGCTCAGGAAAGGGCCATGCTTCCTGGGCTTCTGAGCGGTGGGCAGCCTGGGAGGGCTGTACCTCCCGATCGGGGCGCCCGGGGCAGGGCGGAGAGGGCAGGAGTGAGGCCAGAGAAAGCCGGAGTCCTCCGGCCACGGCACCAGCCTCAGATGGGCGGATTGTTCCCAGGGTCCAAATCGTATTGTTTTCTCTCTAGAAAGGAAGAGGGAAGGAAATTCGGGAGGGGTGTGCGGGCTGGTAGGGAGAACTTGTTGAGCCTTTCGCCTGGGTTCCCTACTCAGGACGCGAGCTTGTCCCCCTGGCTGACTTTGGAAGCCAGGGGGTGAGGAGTTGGTGGCTAAACCGCTGACTTTTCTATTGCAGACAACATAGGCGGCCCGGAAGGCAAAAGGGCCCGGACGGCCTACACGCGCTACCAGACCCTGGAGCTGGAGAAGGAGTTCCACTTCAACCGCTACCTGACCCGCCGAAGAAGGATTGAAATAGCACATGCTCTTTGCCTCTCCGAGAGACAAATTAAAATCTGGTTCCAAAACCGGAGAATGAAGTGGAAAAAAGATAATAAGCTGAAAAGCATGAGCATGGCCGCGGCAGGAGGGGCCTTCCGCCCCTGAATATCTGAGCGTTTAAAGTACTGAGCAGTATTAGCGGCTCCCGCACAGTGTCAGTACTAAGGTGACTTTCTGAAACTCCCTTGTGTTCCTTCTGTGAAGAAGCCCTGTTCTCGTTGCCCTAATTCATCTTTTAATCATGAGCCTGTTTATTGCCATTATAGCGCCTGTATAAGTAGATCTGCTTTCTGTTCATCTCTTTGTCCTGAATGGCTTTGTCTTGAAAAAAAAAATAGATGTTTTAACTTATTTATATGAAGCAAGCTGTGTTACTTGAAGTAACTATAACAAAAAAAGAAAAGAGAAAAAAACACACAAAAAGTCCCCCTTCAATCTCGTTTAGTGCCAATGTTGTGTGTTGCACTCAAGTTGTTTAACTGTGCATGTGCGTGGAAGTGTCCCTGTCTCAATAGCTCCAAGCTGTTAAAGATATTTTTATTCAAACTACCTATATTCCTTGTGTAATTAATGCTGTTGTAGAGGTGACTTGATGAGACACGACTTGTTCGACGTGTAGTGACTAGTGACTCTGTGACGAAAACTGTGACTCCAAGCGGTGTGTCCCTGCGTGCCTTTGTAGGACCCTTTGCACGAACTCTGGAAGTGGCTCTTATAAGCGCAGCTTCAGTGATGTACGTTTTTGTGAACAAAGTTACAAATATTGTCCAAGTCTGGCTGTTTTAAGCAAACTGTGATCAGCTTTTTGTTTTGTTTTGTTTTTTGTTTTTTGGTATTTGTTTTTAAGGAAAAAATACTGACTGGAACAAAAAATAAACTTTCTATTGTAAGTTCTCTTGGTCTGGTTTGTGCCAAATAGCGAGTGGCTCTGTCTGCTTTTCTGTCTGTCTGTCCAGTCCTGGAAGCCCACCGGTCTGAGCCACCTGAGCAGGTGATCTGTGCAGGGAGACCTCAGACCAACACTGGCCCATCACCTCCCTAACTCTGACCCATCACAAAGTTCAGGGCAGAAGGTGGGAAAAGCTGCAGGCGGTTCCAAAGCCCCAGGCCACCCTGCCCATCTCTGAGGAAACCAAGTTAACTTGCTGGGTACAAACCAGAGAGAGTGAGAAAGAAGGAGAAAAAGCCTAGGGCTTTGTTAGCTGCCCTCGGGCCACACACACCCTTCCTCCTTCCTAAGGCTGTCCTAGGCCTCCACTTGCTGGAGACCCTGCTCTGCCTGGCTGTGGTCCCCAAACCCTCTGCCCTTAACCCGTCCCAGCACCCCTTCCCCACTCTTCACCCTGGACCCAGTTGGCTTCTTTTGCTACAATTAATTTGCTACAAATGGAAGGTACTTACCCCATCCTAGCTCGATTGGGAAACTCCTCAGAGCAGCTAAAGCGCAACTAGAGATTTGCACATTTACCGACTGCTTACACTGATGCCGTCTTTCCTTTTAAAAGTTATAAAACAGTAAACTTTATAAGCCCCAGTTCCGGCTATATGACATTTGGGTGCCAAATGAATAGGGTTTTGTCTATGAATTAGATCGTAAAATCATCCATAGCACAGACAGATCGGCTCACTGGCTATAAAACGTCACGTGGGGCCATTAAAGTAAGTTTTATGGTTTTGGGGAGTTGACATCCAACATTATATACCACATAACATATAATCTCACTAACGCTGGACTCCATTTGACTCTTTTGCAGGCTACGACGTGTGCTGCCTGGCCATTCAAACTGTCAATTTTACGTCCAGAAGTGTCCAAACCACAAGTTCTCAAAACTCTCTGAAAAATGGCTCCCTCCGAGTTAAGGTAAGCTCGCCTCTTGAGCGCTTTCAAGTTTATTTGTACTTTGGAAAGTTTCTTCCCTGCTCCCTCTCTCTCTCTCTCTCTCCCTCTCTCTCTCTCTGGTTCAATAACTCTGAGGCTGCCTCTGAATTCGAAAAGGCAAAGCAAACTTTCCCCCTGCCCAAGAGAACAGCACCAGGAGCCAGCTCTGCGGAGGCAGCAGGGTGAGCAGCGCCTGTGACCGCGCCGCATCCCCAGGCCTAACTTTAATTGCTGCACAACCGCGGATGTTAATGATTTCCGCTGCTCCCGCCGGCGTGCAAAAAGATGATTTTTGTGTGCGAATGGGCCTGTGTGTGGGGACCGTGCAGGACCGCAGCCCCAGCCCTCCGCACAATTGCTGGGCCCGCCGGGCCGGCTTCTAGGGGTCACGGAACCTTGAGGTGGGGGCTGGGAGACAGTGGAGCGCCGGCCGCGGGCGCCGAGGGCCGCGCTGCGCTCAGGAGTTTGAAAGAAAGGGCCGGGCAAGGCCGAGGCGGACTCTGGCGGGATTCCTTACCGGGCTGTGGCAATATGTCTTCGGGGCCGGGGTCTTTGGCAGGGCTGAACCGAGGCGGGGGCCTTCGGGGTTTCAGCCTGGCTCGCGAAAGCCGGAGGGTGGCAGTGGCCGGCGAGGCGGAGGCTGCACCTCCAGGCTGGGCCCCTGGGTTGCGAGGTGGAGCTTTGGCTGCTAGCGCCCACCGGACCCTGGGGACCAAGGGTCCCCACCCTGGTGGGGGGTGCTCAGCACCCCCTACCCCGCACCCAGGACCAGGCCCTGAACCCTGTTTGCCTGCACGTTCTTTTTATTTCGGTGGGACTGTTCTCACCCGCCTGTGAGTCTGAAGCAATAAACTTTATGGCCGGATTTAACTTTAGTCTTTGAATCCTCAGGCTAATTGAAAGGGGTTAAAGCGCTTCCTTTTCTTCCGCCTTGCCTTTCTTCTCCCTCTCTTCTTTCCTTTCCTCTCCTTCTTTGTAGAATTAAAACATCTACGCACAGGACCCTCAGAAGGCAACTTAGGCGGCCCCCTAGATGACATTAACGATTGGAGAAATTCACTCCCCCTCAACATACAGGCGAATTCTCTGTTCCAAACTGTGCTCTAAAGTTTGGGGGGAAATTGAGGTGTCTTCAATGCCCAACTTAAAAATCCCCAGAGCCATTAGGTTGTTTTTCCTGACACATCATAAACGGTAGTTTAGGGAAGAAATTGGTCCTTTGTCAGTAGGAGATTTCTGCCTTTCTTTTGTTAGCTGCTCTTTCTGTTTGATCCCAGGAAATTTACATAATCTATGATTTCCTGAACAGCCTCCACAATTGCACCAATGGGTGAAGTAAGGTGAAATAAGTTTATCCTGGGTACAGTTTCATATTGGCCCCAGTCACCCCTTCTGGCTCCAATCCTCCATATTCTTCAATGGCAAAACCCAAGCACAGTAACTGGGGACTATGTGGCCTGTCCTGGGATCTTTTTCTGGATGGGTACCCACAAGGGACTCAGTACTTTTCCCCAATCCTATTTTAGGAATTAAGCCAAATTCTCCTACTGCATTCAGAAATGAAACAAAAAATAGGATCTGCTTTTCTCCTTAAGAGCTGGGCAGTTTTCGGCGTGTATTAATTGGTAAAGATACCTATTAAGTGCTTAAAGTGAAAACACTGAAAGTATAGATTTGAAATTTCAATAGTTTCTTGTGCAGAGGCCGCCTACACTCAACGTAAGTCCAGCAGATGTCCCCAAAGTCAGAGGTCCAGAAAGCAAAACCTAGAAAGTTGTTGTTTTGTTTTTTTAAAAATCAAAACCCTCCCACAAGCCCTACTTCTTATGAATTGTGGCAAGGTGAAGAATCCTGAAGTCATTGTGTGTGACCTATTAAAGTGGACATTGGTATTTCAGCAGTCAAGAAGAGGTGTCCACATCTCAGTGGGAACAAGAATATAAACTCTACATGGGTATGGGCTCTCTTTTATAATGTTTCTGTGAGAATACTGGATTCTTTGTTTTGCTACTATGAATTTTGGGCTCCTTATCGGAAAATATTGGGTTATGGTTCCATTTTAGCTACTCACTTGGTGATCTTGCTTGAGTGATGTCTTGGTGAGTGAAATTAGAAGCAAAAAAAAAAAAAAAAAAGAAGAGAGAGAGGGAGTGACAGGGATTCTGACAGTTTAGTTGGAGTATATCACACAGAAAGTGTCCACACTACCTTCATGGCCATATTGCACCTAGGGGTGTGGGAATCAGCAGTAAGCCTATTGAAGTCACATCCAGCACCACATAACATAGAGAATGTTTCTGAGGAATGAGAAAAATTACAGGCTGTAAATATTGTCAGCTTGCTCATTTCTGTCTGTTTTAATCTTCACAAAACTTAAGTAGAATTTAAGGGAGCAGGCCAACCCACATGTCCACATGGAATTAAATGGCTTTTCAAAAATACAGCATGCACTCAGACCTATGTATTATTGGAGGGTTTTTTTTTTCTTTCTTCCTATTTTCATAGGAAGCATAATAAAGAGGATGGCTGGTTTTCTGCTCATTCTGTAGATAAGTTATTTCTTTTGTGGATTCTTTTGGGTTGTTCTTGCAGAGGAATTTACTAAAAAAAAAATATTTCTGTCACTGAGGGCTTTATGAAGACATCCAGCCTCAGCCGGTGGCAGAAGTGTGTCTGTGCTTCTCCTCGGCAGCAATGTGCAGGGGCTCATTTGTTTTCACAAGCTGAAGAGACAATATTCCTGAACTATAAATATAACAGGAAGCTTCTGGTCACACTGCTTACGGGTTTGTTAGGGTTTCCATGGTCTAATTTCACAACATTATGCCAAGATTCCTTTTCTGCGGCTCTTTCCCCTGCTTTATTGTTGGCGGCTCTGGGAGAGCAAGACAGAATTTCCTACGAAAAACAGAGTTCTGTTCATTTGGTGAGATTCTGAGAGTATTATATCCAAATAATTAGTGAGTAGAAAGCAAATCACATCTTAAAAGATGGGCAATTAAGGAGGAAAACAATCCTTTTAACTTAAAAGATGCCCTTCTCAGCCTCTGCCCTGCCTTGGCTGGGGGGTCTGTCCATGGCTTGCCCACCATGGAGAGTGCAGAGCATTATGGGCTCCATCCCTTTGGTTTCTAAGAGGAATTTCATTCTAGTCAATGGCAAAACTATAAACGGGGCTCCCAGGCAGGGCTGAGGGGGTCAGCCTAAGCTCCCACTCACATAGGGGAGGGGATCCACAGCCCCAGCCATTCTAAGCCTCAGAACTTGAAGGTCTGCCCAGGTTTGTTTTGTTTGGTGTTTTTCACAAATAAATTTGTTCTTTTCCTACCAGGTCCCCTCCCCACAAACCAGTCTTTTCAATAATAATATTTGTTACGAAGGTTATTAGATAATTATTGCAATTTTGTGAAGCAGCCCTTGCTGGAGGTGAAGTCTGTCATCGCCTAACAAATGACGCCCGTGCAGTTCACTGCCGGGTTAAGTAAATGCAGAGAAGATAAATCTGCACACCCTAGGAATCGCCAGCAGAGCACGCTTTAGTACAAGTTCACAGTCAACTCACCCGCCTGGGCCAGCTCTCCCAACAATTAGGGCTGCGTCTTTAGTTTAAAATAAAGGGGAAAAGTGTCTCTACCTCCCATTGCCTGCTTTCCCCTGTCTTCTCTTTTCTTTCACTTTTTGCAAGGTTCTCCCCTTCTGCTCCAAATTTTCCTTGTAAAGTAGAATCATGAGTGATTTCAAGTTAATCTAGTTCCTAGGTGCTGACAAAAAGAGGTCGTAGGCTGATTTAACAGGAAATACAGTCACAAACACACAAAAATATCCGTTTCACCCTCTAATTTCAAATGGCAGTGGCAGAAGCAGGGCATCCTGAAATGCTAGGGGGCCTCTTCCCCCTGAAAGAAGAGGCTCAGCTTTGTGTATCTTTGTGGTTAGTGCGTTACAACTGCAGGTCAAAAAGTTGAGGGTCAAAAGTTTACATTGTGCAGCGCTCTTAGTCATCTGCCCAGACAGAGTTTGATGTCAATGTTAGAGCTGTGATCTTGACTATCAGCACAAAAGATAAAATGGCTCGGAGTGACGCGTGTATCACGGTATGGACTCCAGGTGAACCCTAGTGGTTGAATGACCTCAATTACGGAGGAAAGGATAGAAAATTCCTCTTTTCAAGAGTAATACATGCTGTATTTCATCTTGAATTATTGCTCCCATTCTGAGGGAATAGCAGCAGGTAAACAGGCATAGATTACTGAAACACCAACACCTTAGGTGTTGGAGAACCAGCAATCTGTGGGTTTGTCACAAAATAAAAATGCTCAAAACTCATCTGTGGAGCTTTAAAAAGTAATGCTGCAAGTTTCCAATATTTCATTATGCCTTCAAAGGCAACAGAATGGTGCAGGAAACCTCCTTTATTTGAAAAGAGGGATTTTGATTGGCCAGTTTTCTGTCTTTTTAGTACATATGATGACCCCTAAAGTGTGTAAGAACAAATGCAAACACAGGCACTTCTTGCAAAATGTAATCTTTGCAGTTTTCAAACATAGAACATGCTTCTTCTGAAACTACAGTTTGCTGAATGCAAAGGGTTCTGAGATCTGGGAAGGGGAAGGAAGGAAGTAAAAGCCCTCCTGAAAACAGAGGATTCCCCCCTTCCCCCTTCCACCACCACCATCAGTGACAAAATGCTTATTGGTGCCATGAAAATGTTCCTGTTTGGAAATTTTTGTTATGTTTACTATTAAACCACAATTGAATGTAAGAGAAATGCTACCAGTTATAAATGAAAAACCAGACTGCAGGGAATGCAGAAAGGTGGAATCCACAAATACCAGGCCACTTTGTAAGACCACCATACAGAATGGAATATTTTCTATTCTTCAGAAAGTGCTTTTTAATAATGCCCTTGGAATTAAAAAAAAAAAAGCCAAGGAGAAGGGAAAGCAACCTAAGGAGAAGGGTGGGAGAGCAGAAAGGAAAGGGAATAGTGTATTAAGGAAGCCAGCTGGAACCATGCCTCATGTGTGAGTTGCAACGAAGAGCTAAACAATATTTTATTTTTCATACATCTAGAAAGACTTTAAGCGTTGGTGCTGTAAGAATCTATTTTCCAGGGGACATATTTCCTTTTTCTGTGAATTGACCTTCAAGGGATCAATTTAGGAAAACAGAGAAGAGAAAGGTGAAATATTTTCCCTAGGTTTTTCTTTTTTAACTTTGGAGATAATTCAACTACTCAGAACGTAGCCTCTTGCAGGAATGTTTAAGATCATCCCAATATATTTTGGTTGATTGGATTTAACAGTGCCAGGTCTGTTCAGTGGTAAAGTAAATATTTCCCAAACACTGCCTTCATGGAAGTAATCAGGGTGCTTCTGTGCAATATGTAAAGTTTTCACTCTGGCCAAGAGTTAGAAGCCAAATGGGGGTTTGCCAGATGAAACAGAAGAAAGGAAACAACTGTGGTGCTCGCTGTTGCAGCAGTGAACATTTTACATTTGGGCTAGATGAAGAAAACCAAAACCCCCTCTAGGACTCACCAAGACAATTATTTGTCTCTTTGGGAAAAACCTTTTTATTGTGCGTTTTGGTTTAAAACACGTGACACACCTTAGAAACAGATCAGCTTCAAAAACCACAGATACCTCTTAGCTAGTCTTTAAAGTAAAAGAAAAGGGTACTTGCAGAAGTTATTGCTTTTAGAGTGCTTGCTTCTTTATTTGGAGGATTTTGAATCTTAGGCCTGTCAAATAAACCCAGTTAAAATTCGTGTGTAATCCCAATATGAATGTCAGTCCTCATCCCTGGGTTGTGTGCATTATTTTAAACCACTGCAAGGAAATTACCCCCAAGCAATTAATTGGTCAAATGGCTGGTAAAGTGTTGCTCCTCTCAAATCTTGTGTCTAGTGTAGGTGGCGGGGAAGCCCTCAAATGCCACCATCAGGCATTTTGAAATTCTGCCATTCCGCTGTTCAGCTCCAGACGCGCATCCGATAGAGAACAGTCTGGGGGACTCTCGCTCTAAAGAACAAAGGACAAATACAGTCAATACATTCCATAACGTTTACATTTCCTTTGCCTTTTCCCCTTGGTTTTTCCTGAGAAGGAGTGACCTGGGCAAAGCACCCTGCTCGCTAAAAGACACTGTATAGACCTTTTAGAAGCGCAAAGTCCAAGGCCGAGGTGAACTTCAGGTCAGTGCGTCTAACAAATATGAAAATGTCGGCTGGTGAAGGGCGCGCCTTGTGATTTAACAAAGACTGTCAATGTGTAAGATTAATAAGAAACAAAATGCACACGGTGTCACTGTTCGGTCACTTTGAAACTTGGGACAGGGTTGCATTCAAGAGGGAAGGCTGTTACAAATATATTCAAAATGATTCAAATCAGATTCAAGCCAAGCTACAAAACACTGCCTCCCTCTCACCCTCCCTCTCCCTCCGACTCCCTTCACTCTTCTTTTCCATCTGGGATTCGAGGACATGAAGAAAAGTTATTTCACCTAATGGGATTTTAAGAAAGCTTTCGTTGGGAATATATGTTCTCCCTGCACGTGGAAATGAGCAAATGTGCTTACCAGTTTCCTAAGGAAAGGATAACGCTTTCACCCCAATTGAGACTGGAACCAGTTGGCGTGCGAGGATTAGCATGCTCCCTCTCTGCTACATTTCAGGGCATCCCATCTTTTCTCGAGCGAGCAAGATGCTGCTGGTAAACTTCAGTTTGTTTATTAATTGAGTTAGTTTCTTCCTGGCTTTACTTTGGTGTCTTGGATATTGTGTAAACGCAAGGGGTATTTTTTGAAAAAAATGTTTTTCAAAAGATTATTTGATTCAATGGAATGATGCTACGGTTTGCAAAGGGAGATTGAGGAAGGTTCAGAAAAGGTACTGAGATTGTTTATTACAGCCATAAATCTTGCAGTAAAATGTCAAAATGTCGGTGTGTGAGATAACACTTGGTGGTCCTGGCTCCATTTGTGTTTATGATACGAACCACAAAGACAAGTTACAGGCCTTGGGGGATTCTGTGTAAGCCCATCTTCCTAAAGTAATAGAACCACACAAAACACAGGCGCAGTTAACTCGTTAGGGTTGACCATATACAAAACAGTGCCTATGTCACGTTAACACTTAAAAATAGAAATTTGGTAGAAGGTTCTGAGGCTAAACAACATGAATCTTGTGGTTTAGTGTCTGTAAATATTAAACAGACATGGTTAAGACCCTAGTACTCAAGGCTGATGACATGAGGAAGAGGAGAGAAGGTTTCCTTGTCATGCTTTTTGTTTCCCCTGAAGCTTAGAGGGTTCAGCTTTGTAATACATATAATGTATGTACATATTATTTATATTACATGGTACATAACCTATGTGTATATCATTTTTTCTTGCTAGGGAGAGATATCGGTTCAGGTAGATGTATCACAGGCTAATTTATTCCCCAAGTCTAGAGAGGATGGCTAAACATTACACTCAGTGTTGATTTCTGTCTGTGGCTCAGATTTCATTAAAAACAAATTTTCAGGGTGCCTCATGTGAATGGACAGCACTCTTCACATACATATACACCCATTGTGGAAACTCTCTTTGTACCACTTCAGGGTGATTCCAGTTAGAAAGCTAATAAGATCCCCTTTTTAACCTCTTTTCCTAAATTAGTTTAAAGATTAGTCTCATATAATAGGCTTTATGTGGCTAAGCATTAAATGACTATCCATCAAATGGATATATTCCAGCATTTAGTAACTCATATGAGTAACTGATATAAATGAAGATAGAATTGACATTCCTTTTGAAGTGTCTTCAGGCTTAGGATATAATTCTCCTTGTCTGCATTCCAGACTCAGTTGTGAGAAGGCTGTTTATACTGCTCTTTGAAAAATCAACTAAGGTGCACCAGCTGAAAAATCCTTGCTTTTGCATGCCAATATGAAAATATTTTTAGAATGGTGACTATGCTAGTTTGCACTGCTTTAATCTAGGCTGAAAGTAGAGGATCTAGATATGTCTGTTACTCAGAAAAGAAAAGAGGAAAGTACACAGTACAAATAAGGCATCAGTATTTACTTCAAAGATCAACATTAGGTGGAATTAATAAGTAATTTATTTGTTAATAATGGCGTAATTAGTGTACCCATCAAATTTCAATTACCAAATGGCAGGCAACAGTCTCCTCTCCCTCCTTTCCGGAGCTTCTGATATCGTTAATATGCTAATTTTCAGCAATTCAGAAATTATAGACTGTCTTGTAAATATAACTCTAGCCTCAGATACAGCGTGAGAAGGCAGGATCCAAAAGACAAAACATAAAACTCTTAGCTGGAAAAGACCTATCAGCGATGAGAACAGGCAAGGTGTTTATTCTACCTTCAGCTTGTTTTTGTTTGGGGATTGCTCTGAAATAGGAAGTTATTGTTTTCAAAGCTCTGTTCTGTGGAAGTGTTGCTTCTATCCATTCCCATCCTTGGGCCACCTTCTCTCTCACAATCGCAGCTAGTAAACGCGGGCATATTTAGCTCCGACATCGACAACCCCAGTCAAATTAGATGCTATTAGGAAGGTTCCAATTTTTCTAAGGAAAAACGAAACAGATTGTCCCTGAAAGACGGAAAATATGAAAAGTGCCCAACCAGTTATAATGGAACGGCCTCGCTTTACATCCTAGGGTCGATTTCTCTCAGCTACCCGCCCACCCACCCTTTGCAGCTTCTGCCAAGCTTCTCAAAGCAAGGGCTCTCAGGCCGACAAGCAAGGAGCAGGGGGTGGGGAAGGGAGACCTGCGGTTGAGAAAATGAGTCTGGTGGCCTCTACGGGCCTACATAAAAACCAGGATGCCCCTCGGTCCCAACGCCCTTCCTTCCCCCAGTTAGCCTAGAACCCACGAAGGACGCGAAGCCTGACTGGGTTGGGCCCGAGGTCAGCGCTGGGTTGCGGCCGCCAGACTGCCCGAGGCCTAGGCCAGCAGTAGGGTAGGCAGAGGGCTCCCGAGAGGACCTACAGCCTGGCAGGGCCCGAATTCCCAGCGGGAATCAAAGTTGCGGGGCTGGGGTCCAAAGCGCCTACTCCCTCCCCCAGCCCAGGGACGGACAGCAGCATCCATCACGAACCCGCGCGTTTCCTGATCCGGGTCCGCGCGCGCGGTGCGCCCATTGGTGGGGGCGCTGCACGTGGGGCACGGGGCGGGGCGCGCGCCGGGCTGGGGAGGAGCGGCTGGAACTTTGGTGGCGGCGTCGGCGGGAGGGGGAGGGGTGAACACTTGACAGCGGGGGGAGGGGAAGGGCGCAGAGGAAAGGGGGATGGGAAGCGAGGCAGGAGGGGGAGGGGCCTCGGCGAGCCCAGAAAAAACGACAACGCGAGAAAAATTAGTATTTTTGCACTTCACAAATTAATGACCATGAGCTCGTTTTTGATAAACTCCAACTACATCGAGCCCAAGTTCCCTCCCTTCGAGGAGTACGCGCAGCACAGCGGCCCGGGCGGCGGAGACGGCGGCCCGGGCGGGGGCCCCGGCTACCAGCAGCCCCCGGCGCCCCCGACCCAGCACCTGCCGCCGCGGCAGCCCCAGCTCCCTCACGCGGGCGGCGGCCGAGAGCCCTCTGCCTCCTACTACGCTCCGCGGGCCGCCCGCGAGCCCGCCTACCCCGCTGCCGCGCTCTACCCCGCTCACGGAGCCGCGGACACCGCCTACCCCTATGGCTACCGCGGCGGCGCCAGCCCCGGGCGGCCGCCCCAGCCGGAGCAGCCCCCGGCGCACGCCAAGGGCCCAGCGCACGGCCTGCATACCAGTCACGTCCTGCAGCCCGGGCTGCAGCCCCAGCCGCCGCCGCCCCCGCAGCCTCGCGCGGCGCCCCCCGCGGCTCCGCGACGCTGCGAGGCGGCCCCCGCCACCCCAGGCGTCCCAGCAGGGGGCAGCGCCCCCGCGCGCCCGCTGCTCTTGGCCGACAAGAGCCCGTTGGGCCTGAAGGGCAGGGAGCCCGTGGTGTACCCCTGGATGAAGAAGATCCATGTCAGCGCCGGTACGTGGCGCCGCTGGGGAAGCGCGGGAGGTGGGCCTGGGTTCGAGGGTCGGGATCAGGAGGGAGAGGCTCAGGGGAAGGGGGCCTCGGGAGGGAAGCCCCCATCTGGCCTGGGCTGCGGTGAGATGTGGGTATGTGCGCGCCAGCCAGCCGCCTGATCCCAACGTGAGAACCCTTTTGTACCCAGGGTCCTTTTATCAGGAGATTTACGAGACGCCAAACTGTTAGGGCAGTAATTATAGCCCCCATAAATTTAATTGCCCTGGCAGAGGCTTCAGGCCATGTGTCTTTGAAGCTTTTCTTCAGCCCCAATGCCCAGCACCATTCTTTATGGCTCTCGGGTGTTTCCCGTTGTCAATAGCCTGTGAAACATTTTCTTTGGCGTTTTATGTATCTTGCGTGAACTTGGTGTCAGGTTATTATATAATGATGATGTCCAATTGCTCTTCCCCACCCCACCTCCTCTTCTCCTCCTTTCCCTCTCTTCCACTCCCTCCTCCTTGGCTTTCTCTTTCGGGGTTCTGGGAGTTCAGTCAACCCCAGTTATAACGGAGGGGAGCCTAAGCGCTCTCGAACCGCCTACACCCGGCAGCAGGTCTTGGAGCTGGAGAAGGAGTTCCACTTCAACCGCTACCTGACCCGGCGGCGCCGCATCGAGATCGCCCACACGCTTTGCTTGTCCGAGCGCCAGGTCAAGATCTGGTTTCAGAACCGGAGGATGAAGTGGAAGAAAGACCACAAACTGCCCAACACCAAGATGCGATCCTCCAATTCGGCCTCAGCCTCTGCCGGCCCGCCAGGGAAAGCACAAACTCAGAGCCCGCACCTCCATCCCCACCCCCACCCGGGCACCTCCACACCTGTTCCCTCCTCCATATAATCTTCTAAAGACCTCGACCAGTTTCTATCCCTAACCTCTCTTCTCCTGCTCCTTTCTTCATCCACCCCTCCCAGTCTGGACCATAATAGACACCAAAACAAACCCAACTTGGTGAAAAGGATAATCAAAAAGACGACATTATCCGGGTAAGAGTATGTGCTGGTTGCCACCCATGAGAGGACAGTTGTCCAGGATGCTGGCTGGTGGAACAACCTGCTGGCCTGAACAAGGCTGCCAGGTGTCAATACCTCAGAAGGACTACTTGGTATCAAATACTTTTGAGATGGCTACTGTCAGCTAGCTGGACGGCCCATGCTGACTGGGAACATATACTTGTATCTTTGTTGAAAGCAGAAGAAAACAGACCCTTTCCCCACCTTCCTTACCTCCTTCTCCCCCGTTAAGGCAGCTCATCCAAGCTTGTATTGAACTGAATAAATGAGTAGACATTGTGGACTTCACAAGATTATTTAATTCTTAAGATGTGTAGACCTTGATGTAGGTGTGACATGTTAGTTTCCCTTACTTGCATTTATTTAAGATACTGTCACAGAGATATTGTTGTCCCATTCTGGGTCACAGTCTTTGGGGAGAGGGGAGTGCATTTAGACTCATGTTGAACTGTACAAATTGTGGTGTGGCTATATAGAAAGCCATGTGCTAAGAATAAACTCCATTTAAAAAAAAAACATTAAAAATCTAAGGTTCATGTGTTTTCTAAGCTTTTCATTAAGAAGACAAAAATCCTCTGGATTGAAATACTTGACCTTGCATGTAAAAACCTTGTAGATGGCTTGAGCTGTGTTCACTTGGATTCTGACTGCTCACATAATTTGTGTGTATGAGAGAGTTGTGTATATGTACGTTCAACTTGAGCCGAACTCTTGTCAAGCTTGGCCTACTGTGGAAAAGTTCCAAAGAGCAGGAAGGCTTTTGAGCTCTGAGAGGGTTCCTCTTCTTCCCAAACTTGGCCAGGCTTTCAGGCCTCAAGTCTCTGTAAGGCATAGAAACGTGTCCTTCCCTGCAATGAAAGTTGAAACCATGCAGTGCTGTGGGCCCAGGAGTTTCTGCAGCTGTTCTACGCACTGAACTCTGAGTACACTTGGAAAGAAGTGGTCTCTTTGATATTTATTGCACCTTCACACTTAATCTGCCTGTTTCCCTGGAGAAAAAAAATAGTTTGTGCAAAGGGTTGAGATTACTTTTGTTTCTTGGCTGTTCTTAAGGTCCTCTTCACTAACTGCAGCCTGGGAATTTTTGTTTGTTTGCTTGTTTCTCTTTTTTTGAAGAAAGAGCCTTCAAATAAACTGAATTTGCCAAGTATACTCTCCAAAATTTCTTCTAAGGAAAGAAAAAGCATAATACACCCCCAAAGTTCACCCCAAGCAAAGTAGACCTGGGAGAGTTTACTGCTGGAAAATAGCCAAACTCTGAACTGAGGTCACTTTCCTCAAATGTTTTGTGACTTTTTCTGCTCGATTCCAGTGATCTAGATCCAAAAGGCTGAAAACCAAAACCCATTTCTCAATCTCTATAACCCTAGTATTTGTTTATTGATTTACATTTGGTGCTTACTACAGGAAGTCCCCTATAATAAGATAGCAAAAATCAGTGTACACTAGCCCCAAAATATTAGACCTGTCACCTGGCCTTGAAAAAGTGCAGCTTTTAGTTTATGTAATAATTTTAGCATGGAGGGGAGTAGGTGCTCACCTGCCTCTGCAATATCAGAGAATTTTAAAACACATTCCTTTCTTTAGTGGTAAAACCCTTTAGCCAGTGTCAGAGCTGGTACCCCTTTCATCCCTGCTGCCCTGTGTGTGATACAAATAAGGGTGATCAGTTCTGTACCCACAAATCAGATTTGAGAAGAAAGTGATAGATATCAGTCTCAGAGGAGCCAAGAAAATTCGGGAGCAAACAAATACACATTTACCTTCCCAAATGAGGATAAACCTGGCATAAAGTACATTTTACAAGGTGTGAACGGGTGCCAGGGATTTCTGGAGGCAATGCAACTGCTGCTGAAACTTATTAACCCTCCCCCTACTACACGTACTTGTAAAACGAAATTAAATCATGCTGAAAATAGCAGTTTTCCCAGGAATCATTAATCACCTCATACAATAAATACTTCTTTGTAATTCAACAGCAATTCTGAAAGGCATTCTCTGGGAAAAGTCTGTGGAGGAGAGAGGGATCTTCCTGCAAATAATGTGGTCTCAGGCAAGGACACAGCATCTTGGCTGTCTGCTAAAAAAAAAAAAAAAAAAAAAAAAGCCTAGACTCCGTTGGTGGAAATTGAGTGTCAAGCTGCAAAAGCTCAAATGGCAGACTATCATCATTTAAGGTAAATTCTTATATTTCTCCTTTGTGGGGAAAGAGGGGTATGGGAACATTCATTAGCTTCATGCTGGAGGCAGTTGTATGAGGATAAAGGGGATGACTTTCTTTCACTTGTACTTATAAGTCTATCCAGAAAGGGAAGAGAGAGGATTGAGATCATTTTTCTGATATTCTGGGATTAGATGGCATTTTTGTCCCAACTGTATTGATTATTAAGCTACCAAACCAAGATTATCGAAAATGATCCAAATGATTGTCTTTTCTTCAGTGTTATGTTTTACCTGTTTCAGATTGGCTTTTAAGGGAGCTTGTTATAAGAGATTAGAAAATCCCACTTTGTGCTTCAAAATCATGCATTGTCTGCCCTTTGCTAGGGCAACCATAAGAGTTCACCAAGAGGACAAATTTTCTATCTCATTAATTGTTTTTTTTTTTTTTTAAGCAAACCCTATTGGCCCTTCAAACCCTTGACCTTTAAAGACAGTATTTTGTGTAAGCTCTATAATTCTATGAAAATAACCCTTACACATGCTCTCCTCCCTTTCTTCCTCCCTCCAATCTCTCTTTCTCCCTCCCTCCAATACACACTCATCTGCTTTAGTCACACAGCGAAGCTGTGCATGATTCCGGAGATAAAAGTTTTGTCAACATCTGAAATCAACCTAAATCGGATAGGAGACACTTTAATGGTCACAGTTTGAATTAAGTACTTAACACTCTCCCCCTTGAAGAAAAATGGCACTTTGCAGGCTTCCTTCCCTAGTTTTGCTGAAATCTACGATATACCCGGTGTTTTATTACAGCAGGAATTCAACTGTGACAGGCATAGTAGAGTACTTAATACCCAGGATGAAGCTCATGGGAAGATTACCTAGATAGATGGGAGAGGAGGGAAGTCCCTGTGCATAGCATCTCTGACTTCATACACAGTTGTCCCAGGGTGCCCCATTCCCCTACATCTCAGCCTCCTCCCTGTGGGGTAGGGTAGGGTGGATATCACTATCTTTCCTCTGTCCCCCTGTTCCCCTAAGCTTCCAAACTCTGCTGCTCTCCTCACTGTTGCCTTCCTTCTAGCAGTTTCCACATAGAAACAGATCAATGACTCTTCACAATGGAAGAGAAGAAAAACCCAAAGAATCAATGTAGCAAAAAAGCCTGGGGCTTCCCATCTGAATGAGTGGGTTCTGTGCAGGCAGTAGGCTGTCCTTGGCACTCCTTTGGTCTCTGCATAACTAGACACAGTCTTGTATAGAAGAACACAGGCTCACCTTTCTCAACTGCTGCTCCTGTTGCCCCTTCTCTATATTATACACTGGCCCAAGAATAATTCTGCTTTGTGTTTCAAAGAAACACATGGGCTGGAAACAATAGGAGGAAGAGACGTGTGTTCTGTTCCCTTGATGGTATGAGGGAGGCTGCTGTGACTGTCTTGAAACCCTTTAGCCTGCAACTTATAGAACTCTGGCACCTCTTCTGAAGACTCCAAACTTAGAGGGCACCCCCCTCCCTTTCAAGCCAGCTCCACTTTCTCTGGGATTGATTCATCGGGTTGAAAGAGATACCCGGATTGAAAGATTGTCCAAGGTGAAAGAGACCTTGAGGCCACTGTGGTTCAATCTTCTTAATTTACAGATGAGAAAACTGAGGCAGCTGAATAATCCTCCCTCGACTGTTCCTTATGTTAATGAGTGTGAGGGTGGAATGCAACCTTTAGTCTCACTCTAGAGAGCAGTAAGGTCACAGGCGTCTTTCCTCTTGGGAAGCTATTCTGTCAGGAATGGATGTATCTAAGCTTACACTTGACCTGGATGGCCAGAGGTGTGTACAGCCAGAGAAGAAGGATGGGTTCTTGCCTCATGTGCCATCAAAGCTGCTTGGGGAGATTTTTGTAACCAAGCCACCCTAGTCATGGAGCTCAGACAGGTGGTCTGGCTACTGGCCTCAGGAGGGGACAGACGTCAGGGTGCCTCAGAGTGCAGTGGACTCCTCACTGTCCACAACGTTCATAATCCCATAATGACTAATTCTGTGATGCTTGCCCTGCTATTTCCATGGTGGTGGCTTGCCTCGGACCAGGGCAAGGGTGAATGCGCTCCGGAGGCCTGCAGAGCCAAACAAGGACCCTGGTTGCAGCTGATAAAGGTGTAGCGCCTGTTTGAGGGAGATATTGAAATTGTAATCTTTGAGGTCACGTGACTCATTAAATAATTAATGCAGATCGTCAGGAATGGATCGGAGTCGTCAGGGCCTCACTAGGAATGAATCTCTCAGAAGTGAGACTCCAACTTCCCATTTGATTTTTAAAAACACACACCCTCAGATTTATCTCCAAAAGCTTTTAACTCCTTCAGGAAGGCAAGAGAGAATCCTTCGGCGGGGAGGACGGAGCTGGCGGGCCCTCGCCGGATCTTGGGGCTTTTTCTGCAGGGTTTCTGCGAGTCCGGGGAGCGCGCCGCATCCGGGGAAACGTGAGTTCGGTCTTGGGTTTTCTGTGGTCACATCCTGGCTTTGGTGATGAAGTGGGACGGATGCGCAGACAGTTGGTAATATTCTGATTCATGCTGGGGAAGGCTGCAGAGATACCACAGGACGGGCGCACGGCTTTGTTCAATTTTCCCGGCGTTCATAAATCACCCGCGCCGGGCGAGCGAGGGAGCAAGCGAGCGCCAAAAACGCGGAGAGAGGCCACGGCGGCGGTGGCGGCGGCCATTGCAGAGCGAGAGACCTGGGCAGCATCTCTCTGTGACTCATTAGTCTGAACGATTTATGGGGGACAGCAGCCATGAATATTAGACTTGGGGATAAGGAAAGAGCAAAAATAATAATGACCATAATAATTACATACTCCTAAGTGTCGCGCAGGGGGGGTGGATGGCAGCATAGGGGATCTTTCTGAGGTGAAATTGAGAGGCAAAGTGCAGGATAGATGAGTACACACCTTGTTCTAGGTCACGCCAGGGGCCCCAAGACCAGGGGGCACTCCCTCTGGGGACACAGCAAGTTCGAACAAGAGAAAGGGGGCGCAGCGTGGATCTTCAGCCCTTTTCCTTTGGTTTGTGGGGGCTGCGTGTCGAATGGTGGCAGAGCACAGCTGACCATGTGTGGCCACTTGTTTAACGTGCTAGGGGGCTCCGAAGCCAGGGGTCAGGGGACTCCTCAGCTATTTGATAGCTCCTCTTAGCACCATCTACAGAATTGCAAGGAGGCAGACAGACAGTGGAGGGCTGCTTTGGGGCAGGCTGGGGTAAGAGGAGGTTACCTGGGTCTGGGTGAAGGGGTAGTGGAGGCAGGGCTAGGTCTGTAGACGAAGAGAGCCCACAGAATCCCAGTGGAGCGCAGAACTTCTCCAAGCCAGGGTCCGGCGCGCGGACAATTATTTGCCCCTTCCCTAGCGTCTCCCACCGAGCTGACTCGGTGACCATTTGTTGGTTATGGGGCAAGAGAGGGTTGCAAATATTGTGAGGGACGAGATTTGAGTAGAATCAAGGCATCAAGTTGGCTTGTGGCCGCTGCGCAAGGCCAGGCTGGAGCAGGGTCCCTGAGCAGGTATTGTACCAGCCGGCGCCCCTCCCAGTTTCCAGCAGCCTTAGTTGGCCTGCTCTGAGAGACTAAGCCCTGAGGTAGTCCCGCCAGCTCACTAGGACCTAGAAGGGAAGTACCCAGGGTTGGATAAACCGGAAGATAAAACCTCCCAAGACTGCCTCTGGCCAGCGGACTGAGCCCGGGTCTGATTTCGCGCCAACAGAAATGAACGCTATTAGTGAGGTTTCAGGAGAGTCCGTGATTGAATGCTCCCAGACAAGGCTTCCTTTTGTTAGGAAAAGAAAATAAAGCGAGCATTCACATTCTCCAAGTTGGGGTGCCTGAGAAGAGCTCTCTGAAAGCAGCCTACACCATCAGCAAAGCTGCTTCCATCTTCTCAGCTTCCTCTTTTTCGTTTTCTTTCCTCTCCCACCCCAACCCCCTCCCCCAAAAAAGAAAGAAAAAAGGAGAAAGTGTGGGTGCGGAGATGGAGTATGTATTTATTTTACAAAAATAAATCACCATCTTCGGGCCATTTGTAGACTGGAACATTTCGAGCAATGAGTGCACCGCATGGACGAGTGCCCTGGCGACTCCTTGATGTTCGCGTCACCCCCAGGGCCACCTTGGCGCCCGCAGGAGCCGCGCTTCCCACTCTGGGCCTCCAACTCCCTTCTCTTGCAGCCGCCCGTTCACCCTCTGCTGTTTATTTGTCTGCAGAGCGCCTGGACACTGGAAAAGGCGATTCCCTGAGCGCCCGGAGTTGGAGACAATTCCTAGTTCAGATTTAAACATCTTTCTAGGTAAGCGCTGCTCCAAAACTCTTCGCTGCGTGGGACTTTGCACCACTGGGGTTGGGAGGAGTTGGCCCTCCACGGCTCCTGGCAACCGCGGCCTGTTGAAAGAGGTTCTGGTCAATATTTAACTTCAGAGGAGTCTGGAGTTGGATTCCTTTAAGCTGCTTGCCCTGCGAATGCGGGGCCTCAGGCAGACAAAGAGTCTACCCCAAAGCCAGCGATGGTCAGGAGAAGTGGTTGCAGAAGGCAAAGATGGGTTGTGGAGAGTCAGAGGGGTTGTGTTTATTTCTTTCTGCAAGCCCCAAACAAACCACTACACTGAACTTCAGGGCAAAAGCAAGTAAAGGCCATGGGTATGCGCACCGCGGCCGCTGCGTGGGCTACTCTCCTTGATGACCGAGGCGACTGCGAGGCTAGGAGTTGGGAAATTGTCGCCAGTCCCAGCTCGCTGTTGAGGGAAACGTCTCACCGCCTTGCAGTTTCTTAGATCCTTTTGCCTTTTCTCAGGCATCAGAAAGATTGCTGTATTTCTAACCTTTAGGCCTTCTCAGGCAGCTGGTCTTCTCCCTTCCTTCATCAGGGCTCATCCTCGGTTCTTCCTGCAAGAAAAATATGCTCTTCTGTGTCTTGGCGTTTTCTTTTCCTATTTGGAACAAGGGAAAACTCTTTTAAATTCTTTTCAAGTTCTGACTTAATTTGTTCTCTTAGTTTGGGATGCAGGGAGGTAATTACTGTGGTTTATTACCTTGTAAAAGATCCATAAATTATGTGCCTGTTTGGGGGAGGGGCTGCTGGAATAGCTTTCAAAAGCATGGTATGAAGGAATGAGTTTGCTTTGTTCTTTCAGGAATTACTTATTTTTTAAAAGTTTTGAGATTTTGTTTTCTATTCCCTAGGCCTCAAACTTCCCTTAAATTTGCTCCCAAATAGATATCAGGTTGTTAATTAATTGCAACATGATATTCAGTGGTGCTCTGAGGCTGATATGGTGTTCTGGATACAATTATTATTTTTTCCGATAGAAGGTAAACAGAGCTATAGTCAAGCTTTCTCAGCTACTGTATGTCTGTTTATATCAAATTTAGATGAAACGTTTCAGGAATTTGTAACTCCATGTATATGATTTCCATCTCTGCAAACAACAGAACAATTGCATGTGTAAATAGTTGCAGGAGTTTGGGGCCGTGTGTATAACACAATATACACATCCACATGTGTCCAGAGAACTTGGCTCATTTGTACCACACTTGCACTCACAGGAAATAGCTCATCTTAAATAAGAATCTATTATACACACACACACACACACACACACTCACACACACACACAGTGGGCCAAGAGAGCCTTACCTGATGCTGAGTAGAAAATCCACTAGATTTAAGTAATGGGACAAAAATGTTAAGTGAATTTTTGATAAAGCAATCAGATTACAGTGTTTGAGTACAGATATATGTAATCTGCCAACAGCCTTGCAAATATTGACTAACGGTCTGTATCCCTGATTGCCTGCTTTTTCCAAGCCAACTTTCCCCCTATTTTGGCTCTGGTGACCAGGACCACAGCATGAGTCCCAGCCC
Source organism: Cacajao melanocephalus (assembly GCA_963573385.1). Classification (NCBI taxonomy): domain Eukaryota; kingdom Metazoa; phylum Chordata; class Mammalia; order Primates; family Pitheciidae; genus Cacajao; species Cacajao melanocephalus. The sequence continues at coordinate 137,324 of CAUYLG010030443.1, forward strand.
AGGCCAGGTTAGAGGCCAGTGAAGTGAGTGAGGAGGGACTGGCAGCTGGATTTTTAAAAGGCCAGTAGCTTTGCTCCAGGAAAGTGGATTGCAGAGTGGCAAAGGAGAACTGTCAGCTGCTGGTTCCCCAGATAGTCTTCCCAGGCCAAGATCTCTCATAGACAAACAGTTTTTTACCTCAGAAGTTAAATGTCTTTTGACTTCTCAGATTTTTCCCTTCTCATCCCACCAAATCACCCAATCCCACCCCAGATCATTAATGTTAATTGTTAAACAGCAGTTGGAGCGTTAACTGGGATGTTAGCAGCCCTGTGGAGGCCCCAGGCTGGAGCTGAGAGATGCTTCTGGGCTTTGCTGGCATTAAGGCATTTCTCTGAAGCAGTACCAATGACTTCTCTCATTGATTTATGGCTTTATTTATTTATTTATTTATTTCTGAGACATAGGTAGACTCACTCTGTCCCAGGCTGGAGTGCAGTGGTGCGATCTCAGCTCACTGCAACCTCTGCCTCCCAGGTTCAAGCGATTCTCTAGCCTCAGCCTCCCAAGTAGCTGGGATTACAGGCACGCACTACCACGCTGGGCTAATTTTTGTATTTTTAGTAGAGATGGGAGTTCAAGACCAGCCTCCATGTTGGTCAAGCTGGTCTCAAACTCCTGACCTCATAATCCACCTGCCTTGGCCTCCCAAAGTGCTGAGATTACAGGCGTGAGCCACTGCACCCGGCTGACTTATGGCTTTAAGAGTTTCGATTTGCTCAAGACTCTTCCAAGAGTTTTGAAGAGGATCCCTTCTCATCTCTGAGTTGATGCCTCTGCAGAAACTTGGGGGTGGGGAGGAGTTTGCCAGCAATACCTCCAGGTCCTTTTCTAGGGTATCTGGAGAGCTCATTGTGAATTATTGTGAGGGGGATGAGGTGAAGCAGATAGCAATAAGAATGAGAGGAGTGAGCTCTTAGGGGACAGGAGAATGCTTTTTAGAAACCAGATCTTGCTCCTGTCCTCTATCCCCCAAACCTGAGAGAGGCAGGTTTTCACTTTTACTTCTTACTTTCCAGGTTATAACATAGAAGGTGGAAAAGTTCACATGGAGGTTTTCTTCCAGCTACACCACAGATTGAACGTTATTGAAATATTGTCACCAGTTTAGGCCAGGACTTGCTTTCAAGGGATTAGGTCTCTTCTTTTATTGCCCTTCTGATTTAGATAACCCATGACCAGGTTCTGTTATTAAGGGCCTTACATTTTCATCAGACCCCTTCTGTTCCTCTGCAGGTGAGGAGTGAAGGGGAGGAATCATGCACAGCCTCCTGAAGCTGCTACAAGTGAGTCCTCACACTTAGGCATAGCCAGCTGAAGACCCATTCTCCAGAAACAAAAGAATATGGCCTGAGAATCTCACTAGCCTCATAGCACTCTCAGAAGTTCAGAAACTAAGATCGGGAAAGAGAAGATTTTTAGACAGCGCGTGAAACAGTACAATGTTGAAATTGGTGGGCAATGTCACCAGGCAGAAGGCAGGAGTAGGGTGGAACTAGGGGTGGGGGCAGCTTATTTGTTTCCGTTAGGTTCCTACTGAGCACAGTTGGTTCTCTACTGGTTTTCTCCTCAAGATTATTTTCAGAGTTCTGAAGGGCGCTCTTTCTCATCTTTGAGTTGATATGTCTGGGGGTGGGGGGAGAATTTGCTGGTGAATATAGGATTGTCTTGGAAAATGGGTCAACAGACATGCCTGTAAAGGGGGTTCCAGGTTGCCTTGTTAACTCAAGGCACTCCAGTGAAGGTTGATTCTTTTTCTTATTTTTTTTTTGAGCGGGGGAAGGGTGTCTCTTGCAGATCAATCAGATAGATAATTTCCTCTGATATTTTTCATCTTTAGAAACCTATAGTTTCATGTGTCACTCAGCTGTGCACTGAGGAAATGCTTATGTTTGGTCAGGGCACTAGGTTTCTCCAGATTTTGCAAAACCCGGACCACCACACTATAGCCAAGCACATCTTTCCTAGTAGGCTCCCATTGAACAAAACCAACTGAACTTGGAGGAGATGTTTTAACCTTTTGTCAGGTAATTACGGGCCTTTTTGGTTTCTCTAGTGGCTGTGGTGTATGGTGTGGGTGTTAGCAAACTCCATACAATGGCAGGCAGTGAGGAAGTCTGCTATCCAGGCCAGTTGTTTCTGGGCCTGCCCCTTGCCTTTTGATATACTGGCCTGTGAGCCAGAGGAGACTGAGGTGCATGGGTGTGCAGGATCCAGCTTGTCCGCAGGTGGGAGGCTGTAAGGAAAGTTTAGATTCTAAAAATAAGAATACAATTGCTGTACTCTTGTGTTTGGAGTGTGTAAAGAAATATAAGTGGAGATAAGCTGTCTTGTATGGTATTCACGGGGGGATGGCCCCTAGCATCCTATTGCTTAGACAGAACTCTTAAACTCAAAATTGCTGGTTGAAGTCCCCCACCTACCCTCCCTCAAAGCTAAATATTCTGTTTGGAAACCTAGTTCCTTCAGTGGTTCCCTATTTCAAATAAAAGGATTTAAGTTGACGTATGACCACGTGAGCACATAATACAGCGCATTATTGTGGCATTTGGAGCGGAGACCCAGGCAGGCTTCGCCTGTGATTACGTTTTCTAGATTCTCTACAGAGCTGGAGCTTTTCCCCAACCCCCACACACCCACCTCCTCCTTCTCCTTCCCCTTCTCCGGAGAGCACTCTCTGAGCAGGTTGCAGTTTTCAGCACTCATGGAGCGGTTCTGGGCAAGCTAGCCGATGGAAGTCGAGGCCATACCAGGAGGATGGAATTTATTTTAAGGTATTTCCGCTGATTGTTCATATCTAGAGTGAGTTATGGCTGTGAGAGACAAAGGTCAGGCGAGGAGACCCTGGCTCATGGACAGGACCCTCAGCCTCTCTCTTCCTTTGTTTCTCTTTTAGAACTGAAACCATTTGAAAGATTCCCAGCAGTGCCTCAGAAAGTGTTAGGGCTGTAAATTAGGGGTATTGGGAGGCTACTAGGTGGGCCCAGTGGCCCCCAGTGCAAGGGTGGCTTTGTCCACTGCAGCAGAGCAGGGCTGGAGTCTCAGGAACTGAGCCCAAGGCAGAAAGAGGGTCCTGAAGCCCGGTGCAGGCCGAGGTGGCCTGGCTTGCCGGGCTAGACTGCCTGGGAGGGGTGGGGGATGGGTGGTGAGAAGGGGAATCTCTCCGCGGATGGCAGTGTTTTCAGGCAGGGGATGGAGGGTTAGGGCTGACCTGAGCAGCCTGAGCAGCTGGAAGAGGGAAATCGATGAGGGAAATGTGTAGATGTGCTGCCATTTTATTGAGGATGCTTCCAGACACTTTGTTTAGTGCCAGATTGCAGAGCATGCTTCCCTACAAGCCGGACCCAAGAAGCCAGACTCAAGGATCTGAACCGGAGGGCCTACCATTGTTTCCCTGAGCACCCTCTGCCCCAGAGGGATGAAGAAAGACAGCTCAGACCTAGGAGAGCCTTGGGGTGGGGTGAGCTTGCCGGATGCCCTGAGGCTCCTTATTCTAACATTCGGGAGACAGAGTAAGGAGGGAACCAGGATTAGATTTGGACTTCAGCAGTGTGCCTGGTCTGGGCATTCCTTGTATAGCCCCAGCTGGCTTGGAGAGTTCCAGAACTGGCCAGTAGGACCTGGGTTGGAGGGAAGTCCAGAAACAAGATTCCTCTGGAAGCAGAGGCAGACATCTCTATAGCTTCAGAGCTCCCAAAACAGAGCTGTAGCCAGGGTGGGGGCAGATGAAAGTTAGACCGCACGTTTCCAGATTATTGGGAAAGCCCCAGCTAATTGGGCTTTGGGGACCCCACACTCCTGGGAAGGGTGGAAACTCCCTGGAAAGGTACAGGAAACTCTACTTTATTCTGCTCCTTGGAGTAGGGAAAGGGATGCTTATAAGGAGTCAGAAGTCAGATTTCTCCCTTTGACTTCTTAAAATATAGATTATTTATTTCTGTACTTGAAAAAAAATCAAATCAGACATCCCCTACTTGAGCGGGATTTACTACCCCAGAACGAAAGGGCCCTTCTGCCCTCCCCAGTGCCGGCCTCGGCAGTAACTGTGTTCAACTGAGGCCCTTTCAAGTGCTCTAAAACACCCCTTGGAAATAAAATGTAAGCTTTAATTGCTGTTCAATTACTTGTCAGCATTTCATATGATTTATGACCTAGTTCTGGCGCATTTTTGACCCAGTTAAAGACTCATAAATAATATAGTTTTGCTAGAAAGAATGAGAGAGGGAATAGGGGTTTGTTAGTGGCATCTTTTTATTGTCGATTCAGTGCCAGCAAGCTGAGTAAATATCTAAGGATGGACTCTGGTTCTATATAAAAGCATGCACAGTGAGAAGCCAAGAGCCACATTTGTAGAGCTCAGTTTCGTTTTTCCTTCCATGAAAGTGCTAAAGTCAGTCCAATATATATAATGCTAAACTATTAGGTATTAAAAAAGGCTGGTCCCCTTCTACCTCAAAATGGCAGCTTCACCCTCACAGGCAAGTACATTTCCTCAATAATTTTCCTCCCCTTCTGGGATTTTGATGCCTCTTCTTGCCCACGTTATTCCTCACCTTCCTCCCTGGCTGCATAGCCTTGGAGCCGCCAGAGGCCCTCTCAGATGCTTTCAGGAGGACACCCCCTTGAATGGTAGAAAGGCACCACAGGCACCTTTGCTGCTCCAAGTATTCTTCTAGTGCTGAGAAAATGTTTTCTTCTAGTCCTCCCTGGGTGAGAGATCGGGAGCCACGGAGATCTGGGGGAACTGGTGGAACCAAGGGTTCCTCTCAGTAAGGAAAAGCTCTGCGGTTTTGGTGGAGCCGGGCAAACTGCTGCGGGATTTGTCTAGAAAGGGCGCAGCGGCGGCGGCCAGTAATTTCTGGAGGTGGAAATCAACAATCGGTGTTTTATCTTTTAAAAAAACAAACACCAATAACGAACCGACAAATAAAAACCTTCCGTCAGCATAAATTATTATTTTAAAATCATCTTGCCTACGCTTGCTCCAAAGCCAGTCCTTTGGATTTCAGTAGAGCGGCTTGAGACTAGGGCACCGACCGTCTGCACGCCAGGACGTCGGACCTTCGTCTTGAGGTCGGAGCCCCACTTCTACCCGCTGAGGCCCGCAGCCCTGGAGCCACCTATGGGGCTGATAGAGGCCCTGGCAGGAACCGAGCTTCTGCCCCAGATATCCCTGGGCTTCCGCAGCTCTTCAGGTCAGGTCAGTCCGCGCGTTTTGCCCTGCAGGATCTTGGCGCCAGCGGAAAGGTATGCATTCCGGGCGCCCCAGCCCTTGCTCCGGCGCCCTCGGTCCCCTTGGCCCAGAGAGTTCCTTCGCCGGGCGGGTTTTCACGGAAAGCTGGCCTTCCCGGCAGCTGGCTTAGCTGAGAAGGCGGTGAGAGTCGCGTCAGCAGTTTAGAGGAGAAAGTGCGGGTTGATTATTGACCCACGCCTTCTTTCTTCAGATGCCACATCCGATCGGGCTGGTTTGAAGAGAAAATGCCACCGAATGGATTTTTGCGGCGGCTCTCACCTCCTACGCGGCCGGCTCCCCCTTTCAAGTAGCGCTGCAATATGCCATAAGGAGCAAGTGTTTGCTGTTTTGTGCTCTGTTTACAGCTTTGGGGCGCCGAGTCATAAATCTTGCCCAGCCATAAATGACAAAAACCATTGGTATGCATGAGGCCACCCTGGCCCGGAGTGCTTTTTGATTTCTCCCTTTTCCCCTGGCTTTGTTTTTGCTCTGAGGTGACACTTTGGCTCCTTGACAGTTTAAACATACTACTTATATTTTTAACACCTTCCTTTGAGAAAGACCCGCCGTTGACACCTTGGGACTGCAGGAAAGCTCCATTTCTCTCTTTTTGCTACACTCATATCCTTGCAGAGTTTGCTTCTGAAGCTGGGGAGCTAAGGAGGCTTTGGGAGGACAATCATCCTCTTTCAAGTTGTGGCAATATTACCAGGCAAATTCGGGTCTTTCTTTTGCCCAGCTCAGCGTTACTCCATCCCACTAATTAGGAATATATATATATATATATATATAATTTAGGAATCCATTTGATAAACCACATATTCCCCTGCCGTGTGTGTGTGTGTGTGTGTGTGTGTGTGTAGATATATATATTTGGAATCAGAGCTTTATCTGTCTTCCCTGTGGGTAAGCTGCCTGTCTGCACTGTGAAATGGGCACACGAGCCCTGAGATTCACGTTTCTAAACACCCTTGTGTGTTCCTGAGCCCAGAGCATCCCATTTCACTGCTGGAACAAGTGCCTGTCTCTCCCAGGGCACTTCCCTCCTGGCTACTAGGATGTTAGCTGTTTCTGCCTAAAAATATAACGAAAAGAGCCCAGGTGGCTCTTGGGGGTCTCTAGAGAGCCTTATCCCAGCTCCCCAAACCCCGACCCAAAGATCTGTTTGGGGATGGCAGGTGAAGTAAACTGGGCAAAGTCTGGGAAACTCACTTCTCTTGATTCTCTTTCCCCTTACCGCACAATTGGAAGTGTCCAGGGCAGAGGAATACGTGGTTTCTCAAACGGATTCCTAAGAAATAGAGCCCAGCAAGAGAGCCCCTTTGTGAGAGCCGTTTGTCCTCATTAGCATAATTTTCCTGGACTTTAGTGACGCCTGGGAGCAGGAGAGGGAGGGAGTTGGGGGTGGGGGGAGGCTGCCCTCCTCTCGCCACCTCCGAGCTCCCCTTCTCCCTCCGGTCCCTCCCCTCGCTTCAGCCCCATCCCCCACACCGGCCCGCGCTTCCCCAGTCGCCTTGGTCTCACCTCCCGCCCGCCCCAGCACCCCCCACCGCACCCCCGGACCAGACGCTGCTCCGCGTGTAATATTCATAAGAAACATACCCAAGTCGGTGCCACTAGCCCAGGCAGAGCCCGGCGCCTCACTAGCGCTTATCTCCGGGCCGCGGCTGCTGCCCTCGGGAAGGGCAGGGGGCGGGGGTGTGGGGGAGGGGTGGGTGGGTGGGTGGGGTGGGTGGGAGGGGGGGTCCAAGCCGCCCCAGTCGGCCCTGGGCGAGCCGTGCCGGAGCAGCGAGGAGGCCACGCTCTGCGCAGCGGCGTCCGGGCCTCGGGGTCTCCCGCCAGCCTGCCGTCTCGGCTGATGCTGAGGGTTGGTTCCCACCCTGCGCCAAGGGGACCCGGCCGGACCGCCGAGCCGGGCCGGGGGCCGGAGCGGGTGCCAGAGCCTCAGCCCGAGCCTGCGCTCTCGGCGCTCTTCAGAAGTTAAGGTAAGCAGGGCCGCAACCGGCCGCTCCCGGCGCTGAATGGCGGAGTTTACGTCTCGGTGATTTATGGCTGCAGACTTAAATCTCGGTTCAAGAAGAGTTCACAAGCCGGAGCTTCCTTCCCGGCAGTGACTGATACCCTTACACTTCGAGTTCAGGCCGCTTTCCCATCCCCGCCCCCACCTCTTGCCTCTCCCCTAGCCCAGCCTCAACTTTTCTGGGTTGGAGAGGGAAGGAGGGTAGGCAAGAGACTCGGGGCTCCGGTCCGAGGAACCCGCCCAGATTTGAGGCAAGGGAAGACTAAGGAAGAGGAGGGAATGGGAAGAGAGAGCGATCTCAGAAGGACAGAGGTTGAATTTGGGCACATCTTCCAGAGAGACAATAGGGCTTGCTTCCTGCGCTCAATGTAGCCTCTTCAACTCTCTTTCGGCTCTTGCACCTGGGGATTATTGTCCAGAAACGGATCTTTGTAAAGAAATCTCCCCTCATCCCCAGCCCTTGCTTGAGGGTAGAAAGCAAAGCTTCCTGGCTGGCAATTCTCCAACTTCTTTACTAGGTTGCAAACTTTGGGGGCTGGGTTGGGGTGAGGGGATGTGTGAGCTCCAAGGTGGTGGTCTGCCAACCTCAAACAATAGGAAGGATTTTGGTGGGATCTCAGAGTCAAATTGATGTTTTAAGTTTATGGGGGCTGTTGTATGCTCTTTGATTTTCACAGATATTTTTGTTATTTTGCAAAAAAATGCATAACTTGATAAAAAGGCTTAAGTAAGTAGCAGGCTGGTATAACCTGTGATAATGGATTAGCAAGTCACTATAAATATTGCATGTGCAAAATCAACTTAATTTTGTTTTATCTAATATCTTGCTGTTCGAGTGTCTAATTTTCTTAACCTGATATTTTATTTTACACAAGCTTGGTATCTAAAAAAATTTATAATGCAGACATTAGCACTGCCAAATGTAATAACTGTTTTCAGTAAAAGAAAAGGAAACTGATACACTAAATTGCCATTCAGTTTTAAGTTTTATTTTATCCTTTATTTACTTTCAACCATGATATGTGTAGCTTCCTATTTCCAAAAGAGAAACAATGCTCCAGGGCTCATGATCACTGACAATAACTCTGGATAAGGGATGCTGTAATTTTTAATTGAGGTTCTGGAAAATTAATTGTGCCTGTTTTGCAGATGTTGGTCAGATTGTTGGCTTAATAATGAAATCTAAAGGAGTCCATTATTAACAATGAAATTATAATCATCTTCTAGTAGATGCAATACATTATCTTTTTTCTATTTAACAAAGCATCTAATATTCCTGGAAAACTTGAATAACTCTGGCACTCAATATACATAGTTGGGTTGAATGAAACCATTTTCTTTTGAATTTTTTATAATTTTCTTAAGTGGTCAGAGGGACTGACATTCTGAGTGTGTGTGTGTGTATGTGAATATTTGAAACTCACATGGAACTTTTCTGTGCTGAGAACTAGAGGTTGACCATGCAATGGTTGAAAACAAAAAGAAAACAGATATAACTTTTGCAAACTGCCTTCTAAATGAAAGAGGGTTGAGAAGGTTTTCAACTGCTTTTTAGATTTTCAGTTATCCTTTACCTGGTATTTCTGAAGCAGGTAGATAGGCCAAGTAACAAATATCAACAACAACAGCACACAAAGATCAGGAAACTCTGGCAGGATTTTATGGCTTGTGGTTCCATCCCTCGTCCGGAGCCAAATGACCCCCATACATCAAATTACATAGCAGTTTCTAAGACAGAACCTATTATCGTTAAGTTGGAAGGAGAGTTCAAGCCGTGGTCATGGAGATGAACGCTGGTTTTTCAGGTTCCTGGTGGGTTGTTTTTTTTCTCTAATCCATCATGTTTTAACAGGTAGAATTTGATAGTTGCCCTGAATAACAGCACCTCAGAAGGTCCAAGACAGGAGGGTCTGGGACCTTCTGTAACTGGGGTAAAGAAGTGAGGGTGGCTTGCTGGGAAGTGCTTGAGAAACAGGGAGAGGAAAGGAGTAAAGAACTCTCTAGGATTTGAGTTGCAACTTGCTGGTGGTGGTGGGAGGGTGTTATTGTTGGTCCCTCCCCGTAAATACACACACATACACATAATGTGTGCCACCCAAAGTTTTCCCTCCCCCCCTTTTTGGCCACGAGGGGTCCATTTGGACGAGATGAATCATATCCCCAACAAGGTGAATTAACTGCCTTACAAGCTCAGCTTCTGAAATCCAGCATGGTTGGATGGGGCAAATTGCCTGAAATTTTTTTATGTAAACCTCTCTTGGGGGCAGGGAAGTCTAAGAAGGAGCTGGGTGGGAAGTTACCCCATCCCAGGGCTCTTTTGGCAAACATCAGTCCTAAAGCGGAGAAAACATTGGCGACTCAAGTTCCGCCTTGCCTCTTCGCTCTTCCCAAGATTCCCAGAGTGGAGGAGTCCTGGGCCTTCTGGAGGAGGCCAAGGAGCAGAAACTAAATGACACCCCAAGTTTCTTCTTCCCTAGAAAACTCCCAGCCTTGTTTCTTTCTAGCCTATCAGGCCTTTCTCCTTTTGGACCCCGGCTCCTGAGAGCCAGCTTCCAGTCCTCACTCATTCTCCATCTCTCTCCCCGGAAAATCCCCCAACTCCAGACGCAAGTTAAGCAAATATTTGTAGCTGCCAGTAAATTCCAGCGGTTTTATACAGCGCGGCTCCCTGCGCCTGGGGCCAAGTCGTGCTGCTAAATATTGCTGACCACTTTTTCTTTTATGGCTTTCATGTCACTTAGCTATTGAGAGTAAGATGGATTTGCGCGGAGCCCTCACCGCGCTGCGCTTCTCGCCCCCCACCCAGGTCTGCGCGGGGCGGCCATTGGCGGCGGAGTGTCACGTGACCGCGGGGGCGTGCCAATGTGCGCCCTCACGGGTGTCAAACCCCTGTCAGAGTGTGCGATCAAGATCGTGAAACAACGCGATGCAAAAAGCGACCTACTACGACAGCTCGGCGATCTACGGTGGCTACCCCTACCAGGCAGCCAACGGGTTCGCTTATAACGCCAATCAGCAGCCGTACCCGGGGTCCGCCGCTTTGGGCGCCGACGGCGAGTACTACCGACCCGCCTGCTCACTCCAGTCGCCCTCCAGCGCCGGGGGCCACCCCAAGGCACATGAGCTGAGTGACGCATGCCTGCGCACCCTGAGCGGCCCACCTAGCCAGCCCCCAAGCCTGGGCGAGCCGTCCTTGCCCCCGCCGCCGCCCCAGGCCGCGCCGCCTGCCCCACAGCCGCCTCAGCCCCCACCTCAGCCCCCTGCACCCACCCCTGTCGCGCCTCCGCCCCCCTCTTCTGTCTCCCCCCCTCAGAATGCCAGCAGCAACCCCACCCCTGCCAACGCAGCCAAGAGCCCCCTGCTCAACTCACCCACAGTGGCCAAACAAATCTTCCCCTGGATGAAAGAGTCTCGACAAAACACAAAGCAGAAAACCAGCAGCTCCAGCTCAGGTAAAGGAGTGCCTTCTGGAAGAGGGTCCTCTGGCCTGGCTGCAGTCCCCAAGCTACTGCCCACCACATCCAGCACAGCCTAGTAGCAATGGAGCATGTCTGGAATTCACTGCTCCCACACCACTCCCCACCAAAAAGATTTTCAGAGTCTTTGCAACTTAGGGAGGTGGGCTGGAAAACCCCAGAGACCTGCGGGAGTCTCTCTGGACTTCTCCAAGGGCAAGTAGAGTTTAGTGTAGTTGGAATCCCTTCTTGCTCCACTCTTGGAGTTAGGATCTCTGTGCAGAAATAAGCTGAGCTCCACTGTCCATCTTTTTAGCATAGCTCTTCTAATGAAACAGTGACACCCTCCTCATGCTGAAATGTGGCAGAATAAAAACAGGCCTAATCACCCTCCAAGTCAGAATCAATGCTTTGCCTATAATCAGAGCCAATTTTTGCTCCAGCAGATGGAGTGGCTGCCTTACCTCTGGAAAGACCCTACTCAGACTTAGTACAATGAAAGCAGCCAAAGATCTCCTGGGGGAGGGGGATGCAGACTTGTCATCCTAATGGGAACCACATGGGCCTCCTGGAAGTAGGCTCCACTAGAGGAAAGGCCCCAAGCCTTAGGCATCTTAGCATTTTGGTTACCTTTGCCCCTGCGTTCTCCAGTTGCCAGTGCCCTGCTCTGAGCCTGAGCATCTGGGACCTCCAGAGCTAGGATTTGGGGGGCCAGGGAAGACAGAAGGGTACAAGATTAGTGGACAAAAGCTGGGGCAGGCTGCTTGACAACATAGGAAACCCTAAAGAATAGGACCTAGCATGAAGGGCCTGGGCCTCCCCACCAGAAATGAATACCTTCAATGGGATCTCTTCCTTTGGGCAGAGAAGGCTTTTCAGTTTGAGGTCTCCAGTCTGCCCGTCTCTTGGAATGGGCAGGAGAGACTCTTCCTGGGTAGAGAGAAATAAGTGGCCAGTAGAAGCTACTGCCTAATTATTGTCAGACAGTGTGGGAGGGAAAGAAGGTTTGAGTGTGTACATTAGGTTTCCCACATTTCAGTTACTGTGAAGGGAATGGAGATGCTGAGACCGGCCCACAGGGAGGCTGTTGTCTGATAGGCCAAAGAGATTAGTAAATGCCAGAAAGTTAATAGCTCTAAAAAGAAAATCCAGACCAGGAAGGCAAACTGGGGGTGCTACTTCTCTGTCCTTTCCCCGAGAAGCTTGTGATTGCTCCTTGGCAGAATAAGAGACTACCACTGTTTTACCCACCAGGAGAGAAGATAGCACCTAGTTCCTACTTCTCTCTGGGCCCTGACAGAAGGAGAAATCTTTGGGGCCTGGAGGAAGGAGGGGCCGTGCTGGGTCAGGGGCTGGGCGGGGCCGCGGCAGCCCCTGACGCCGCTTTTCCTCTCTCTGTCCTCGCAGGCGAGAGTTGCGCTGGCGACAAGAGCCCGCCGGGGCAGGCTTCGTCCAAGCGCGCGCGCACGGCCTACACGAGCGCGCAGCTGGTGGAGCTGGAGAAAGAGTTCCACTTCAACCGCTACCTGTGCCGGCCGCGCCGGGTGGAGATGGCCAATCTGCTGAACCTCACCGAGCGCCAGATCAAGATCTGGTTCCAGAATCGCCGTATGAAGTACAAAAAGGATCAGAAGGGCAAGGGCATGCTGACGTCATCGGGGGGGCAGTCTCCAAGTCGCAGTCCCGTGCCCCCTGGCGCCGGTGGCTATCTGAACTCTATGCATTCGCTGGTCAACAGCGTCCCGTATGAGCCCCAGTCGCCCCCGCCCTTCTCTAAGCCCCCCCAGGGTGCCTACGGGCTGCCTCCCGCCTCCTACCCTGCGCCCCTGCCCAGCTGCGCACCCCCGCCACCCCCACAGAAGCGCTACACTGCGGCAGGGGCGGGCTCAGGGGGCACCCCCGACTATGACCCGCACGCTCATGGCCTGCAGGGCAACGGCAGCTATGGGACCCCACACATACAGGGAAGCCCCGTCTTCGTGGGGGGCAGCTATGTGGAGCCCATGAGCAACTCCGGGCCAGCTCTCTTTGGTCTAACTCACCTCCCCCACGCTGCCTCGGGCGCTATGGACTATGGGGGCACCGGGCCGCTGGGCAGCGGTCACCACCACGGGCCGGGGCCTGGGGAGCCGCACCCCACCTACACGGACCTTACCGCCCACCATCCTTCTCAGGGAAGAATTCAGGAAGCACCCAAGCTCACCCACCTGTGATGGTGGGCTCGGGGCTACGCGCCAGGAGAGTCTCCCCCTACCCACCTTTTTGCTTTGGTTGCTTTTTTTTTTTTTTTAAGTTCTTCCTGCCGTTTCCTTCCTTCTCCGCCCCCACACTCCGTTTCCCGGTTTCCCCGATCTTTGGTAACGCATTTTATAGTTTATGTGACGTAGCAATCTTGGTTGCTGGAATGGCTGTATTAGTAGCGATATTTTCTCTTCCTGCCCCTCGCTAGGCCACTGGCCCTGCATCCTTTACCTTCTCCACTCTTTGATCAGAAACAGGGTATATGAACAAATTTTCTAGTCGAGTTTTCAATGTGAATTTGTTCGTACATTATGGCTCCCGAGGGGAAGCGATTACTTTTTTTTTTTTACATTTTTAGTTTTTTTTTTAATTGCACTTCTTGTAAAGAGCGAGAAAAAGAATCAAAGGCGCTTTGAAACAGGGGCTCCCTGTGCAAGGATGACTAAGTGTACGTCTTTCCGTGTGTGTATGCTGGTGAACAGTCAGATTTATTTATATTTTTTTTGCAAGTATTGAATAATCTAAGTTTTAAATATTATTTATCCCCATCCGTTCGTATTTATATTAAAGAAATTCTGTACCCTGATTGTTCAGAAGGGTTCTTGGACCTTTTGTTCAATTGCGAATTGGCGTACATAGAATTTTTTTTTATTTGAAAGGGAAATAGAATTCCTTTAAACGGTAATGATGCAATAAAACCAGAGAAGATCCAGCTTTTGAAAACAGTGATTTAGGTTTGAATCCGGCAAAACTGAAAAAAATAATCTGTAAACGCGAAAAATGCTAGATTTGTTTTGAGAGTTCTACATTCCTTGCTGCTCACATTCTGAGAAAACAAAAAGAAATAAAGTTTTTATTCTGAATAATATCCTTGTTAAGAAGAGGTTCTTTGGCCGAAGAAGAGATTCTTTGGGTCTGCGTGGAATTCAGGCCGAGGCGAGCCGGTAGAGCAGGCCGGGCGCAGCAGCTCTCCGGCTCCAGCACCCGGCCTGGCCAGGCTGTTCGCCTGGAAGTTCCGCGAATTCTCAGGATGGCGGCTGGGGCGCCAGGCGGCTGCGGCAGCTCTGGTAGCGCTGGGCAGCCCGCTCGCTGGGCTGCCTGGTTCGCAGCTGCTGCGGAGGCAGGCCGAGGGCGCTGGGGCTGCCGAGTGCTGAGCATGGAAGAAACAAAGGCATCCCGGCCCACGGCGCAGCGGGAGCGCACAGGTACCCCGCGGCCGGGCCGGGAAATAACGCAGGGCGGACTTCTGCTCCACGCTGTTCCTTGGGCCAAAGCTGACCAGCTAAAGCCTAAATCCCGGGATTAGCCAGCCGCACAGAGGATGCTGAGCACTTTCCGGGAGCAATCGGACTCCTGGTCTCCTCTGGGAATGCTTCGCGGTCCATTATCGTGTCAGGAGGAAAGAGTGGTTCCTAAAATCTGCACGCGGAGTGAAACAGTTTGAAAGGGATTGAAGCTCACCCGGGTCTCCAGCAAACGGAGGACTGAGCTGGGGAGAGTCACCCTGAGCCAGCTCTTCCCCGGACTGCCTAAATCTCAGCATCAGCTTCCTACTGAATGTAGTATTTGGCATTCTCTGAATTTATTTCCTCTCCTTCCCTCCCAGCTTTCTTTTTATGGCCTCAGGGGGAGAGGGGAGAGCAAGAAGATCGGTATCTTTGTAATAAAAATGCAATTTTATAAGTAGTTTTTTCATTTGATGCTACAGGAGCTAAATATTACATTTCCACTCCTGGATTTAAGATAGGGCTGCCTACCGACTGGCTGGTAGAGGCGAAATAAGGCGCAGTAAAGGGAAATATTTTAATCTTCCGATTTAAGGATTCCTGGAGAAAGGAACCAAATTTAGAAAATGCAAACCTCAGACCTGCATCCCCATCATCATCCCCTTCAGAGCTAGAAGTGGGGAACCGCTTTCACCTGGGGATCAGGAGCATCTGATGTGACAAAACCCTATTCTCCCTGGATTGTATCTTTCAGAGGCAGAAGTGGAAAATGTCGCCATTTTGTTTGCAATCCAAAATATCCATCATCATGGCCTCTATCTTCCCCCTGTGAAGCTCCCTCAGATGATCCTTAGAAGCAGGCACTGGAGCCATTTCTGGGTATCTGCTGGGTCCTATCAAGCTGCTTTTAGAGAAACTCCTTACGGTTTAAGGAAAAGGCTCAGAGGATGCAAAGCCAGGCTGCTGTTTCTCTCACACCCAGAGGTGCTTTCTCCATATCTGTCCTGAGGCTGATAGATATACATAAATCCTTTTTAAAGAGTTTAGGCTGTGGGAGAAGTAGATTTGCTCCCCACACCTAACCTCTGTGCCAAAATATGGCGCATCTTAAAATGCAGAGGCTGCACAACCAGGCTTTGTGAGAACTAGAGCTTCCCTTTTGGTCCTGCTGAGCAGATACAGGAGTCTTCTTTTAAGTAATCAGTTTAGAGACATGTGTAAAATTACCTGGAAAAATAAGGAACAGCTGGGGGAGAGATCCACCTAAGGATGAAGATCTTTCAGGGATACCACTATTTGAACCTGTTTCTGAAATCTACTCTTTAACTGAGGGAGGGATGGTTTGGAGGCTTCCTCCTTCCCCCAGGGCTGAGGTTTTAAAATGAGATTCTAATATGATTTCCCATATCTTACCAGTCAAGATATTCATTTTGGCTTTCAAAGAAAAAAGTATTGATTCACCCCCCAGTTTCCTAGATATTAAAAAGAAATCCTTATTAAAATATCTCATGGTTAAAGTAATAGATTTGGGAAGATTTCAGTGTTGAGTGGTCAAAGAAAAGGGTTTCTTCCAGATGGTATTTGAATTAAGGCGGCTGAGGCAGCCGAAAGCTCTCACCCACGCATCCCCTGACAAAGCCTCAGAGATATGAAGGCAGCACTGCTCTCTCTCTGCACCTCCCTTCCCTTAAGCCTGTAATATTTTCTGGTAAAAGCAAATGCCAACAGCCACCATCCCAGAGTATGCAAAGCACCTTTTTTAAAAGCAGCCCTATAACCCTCTTCACTGGCAAAAAATATTTTTTAAAAGACTAATTTTCCTTATTTACTTGCGTTTCTTGCTCTCCTCTTTGCTCGGCCACATTTTATCTTGGAAGGAGCTGGAAGCTGAAATGTGTTCTTAAGGGCTAGAAGCTGTCAAGGCTTTTGGTGAGCAAGATTGATCGCGCCCAGACTTCCTTCGGAGCTTTGTTTGGAATAAAAGCAAGAAAACTGAAAAACCTCACATTTTCCAAAATAGCATCTCTATCTGCAAGGCAAAACTCTGGGCTGGTCAATGATACAGGCCACTTTATATTTAATTTCCACCTCAAACCCTCTTTGATGCCGGCCTCAGCGATGGGGTCCTGTGTCTGCTCCTTGGTTGGCCTTTCTTGTTTTCTACGTAGATTTTTCTCTCCCTCCATCCTCTCTCTTCCTGGCCATCAGAATGATTTATTTTCCTGCCACTGATGCCTGCCGGCCTGGGGGAGTCTAATCACTTGGTCCATTTCAAAGGCACCAAAAGCGAATCCCCATCCGTAGGGTTTGGGGGGTGGGGAGAGGTACCTCCAGATCTATCTCTCAGCCACCTCCCCTCTTTCTGGCTTGGTGGATTTTTTAAAAGTTATTGTTTGGAACCTAAAGGTGTTATCTTTTGAACCCTCTAGCACCGTCCAAGATGCGCTCAAGTCTCCGAATTGGAAAAAAGAGAATGAAGGAAAACGAACACCTTTATAATTCCTCCTTGGGTCGCCTCCTCTCCCCGCATTGCTGTTTCTCACAACAGAACCCGGAAGCAAACGTCCCTGGTGCCCAAGGATCAGGAAGGTGTGGGAGGCAGTTCAGGCTGCCAGGGAGCATTGGCTGTATCTGAACCAACCCCAGCCCTCAACCAGAGCGACAAGGACAAGAAGAAGGGTAGAAAAAAAGAGAAAGGGAGGGGGAGAGAGGAACAAGCATCTTCTCTTTCTCTGCTGGTAACTTCCAACAGACTTCCTGGAAATCGGAAATACTCACCGCACCCGAGACCTACGGGTATGAAACCCAGAAAGCCAGGAGCCGCACGCGCCTGCTCGGGGCGGCATTTCTTTGGCTGGTCGCCGCCCTGGCTACGGGGATTTAGACACATGGACCTGGGCTTGTTGTCTCGCTTGGCACATGCATCTTTCTCCAGCCACTCCTGAGAAGTTGATGGCGCAGGAAGGTTGGGAGGCTTCGAGAGCCTCCTCCCGTTTTCCGCTTCCCGCCGGAGCCAGATGCAAAGCTGCCGTGGAATAGCCTGCTAACAATGGGCCGGGGGCGCAGACTCTGGGCTGGACACTGGGAGCGGGGCGAGAGGCTACGGGGAGAAGGCGAGGCGGACAGAAGAGAGAGAGGGGGAGGGAGAAATGGGGGGGAAGGGGAAAAAGAGGGAAAGACAGACAGGAAGGAAAACAGAGACGAGAGAGATCAGTTTTGAGATTCAGGAACCGGTTTTAGGAAAAGTGAAAAAGGAAATGGGAAAGAAAAGGAGGTACTCCTCCCAACCAAACTCTTTCTTTTCTTCTCTCTTTTCTGTTTTCTCTCTCTCTCCATCTCTCCGTCTCTCTCTTCCTCCCTCTCTCTTTATTCTCCCTCTCTCATCTCCTCTCTCCCTCTGCTCCTTTCTCCTGTTTTAACAGAACTTATGTGGCTGGGATGCAGGGCCCTCGGGTGTCAAAACTTTGAAGATTAATGGATTACTTTGTTAATGACTGCAGGCGTCAGACTGAGGTGCTTAAATGATTTGTGAGGTGCGAGGTGTCTTCCCGACAGTCCTAAACAATGCACGGAGTGTGCGGGGGAGGCAGAGGGCAGCTGCTGGCGGGACCGACAGCAGGGCTCACACTCACACACATTCACACACTCACACACACTCCCAGGCGCACACACCAGATCCTTGCAGATCAGGAGGTGCGCAGGCAACCTCGCCCCCACGCACTCCGGGACATCGCCACCCACACCAACATATATGTATTTTTTGCCCTGAAAAAAGTGTAAATAAAGCCTCGCTGGCCCCCAATGAGGCGTTCCTTCCCGACTTTTTTGGATCAATCAAACAGACAGTGGCTTCTTTTGATTAAAGCCCAAATTGTCATTGGGCAGAAGCAATCATGTGACAGCCAATTCGGTCCAATTTCAACCTTGTCTCCATGAATTCAATAGTTTAATAGTAGCGCGGTCCCCATACGGCTGTAATCAGTGAATTAGAAAAAAAACACCCCAGCAGCGATCTTCTATGATAGATTTTTTTTTCCTCAGCGCTCGCCTTTTTCCTGGGCCTTGCCCCCCCAAAGCCCCTTCAAAGAGGGAACTTTTTCTCTGAGGGGGCTCCAAGGAGAAGGCCATGAATTACGAATTTGAGCGAGAGATTGGTTTTATCAATAGCCAGCCGTCGCTCGCTGAGTGCCTGACATCTTTTCCCCCTGTCGCTGATACATTTCAAAGTTCATCAATCAAGACCTCGACGCTTTCACACTCGACACTGATTCCTCCTCCTTTTGAGCAGACCATTCCCAGCCTGAACCCGGGCAGTCACCCTCGCCACGGCGCTGGCGGCCGCCCCAAGCCGAGTCCCGCGGGCAGCCGCGGCAGCCCGGTGCCCGCCGGCGCCCTGCAGCCGCCCGAGTACCCCTGGATGAAGGAGAAGAAGGCGGCCAAGAAAACCGCGCTGCCACCGGCCGCCGCCGCCGCCGCAGCAGCAGCCACCGGCCCTGCTTGCCTCAGCCACAAAGGTCAGTCCAAAGACTTGGCCCCAGGTCCCCGGGATCCTCTTCTTTCTCCAGGCTGTGCCGAGAGCGGCTGTAGGGGGAGGGGAGAGTGGGCTGGGAGAGAAGGAGGAGAGGGAGAGATGCTTGGTTGCCTTGTCCCTGACCCTGTGGGCTCAGGAGTGGGTTTGATGGAGAGGAAAGGGGATCCTGCGCTCTACAATGAGACATACATATTTTTAGGAAGTGGGGGGAAACTTTCCCGAACTTGTGTAATGTGGGATGATTTATTTGAGTTGGAACTGACCTCCTCTTGTCTAGTTGTCCTAGAGTTTGGCTTTTTGACAGTAATGAAGAGTGATAGATCGCTCTTGCTCAGCTAAGCAGCTGATGCATTAATTATAAATTGTGTTGTAGCTAATATAAAGTTTGCTCCCGTATGAAGAGGTTGGGGGGAGCCACAGGCATGAATTTGAGAGAGGTGGAGATGGGGTCTCCCCCGGCTGGGCTCCCAGGAAAGGCAGCACAATAGCTCTACTGCATCCAGGGGCGGCCATTTTGTTGCAGTTGATCTTTTCTGCTGTATTTATTCTCCAGTGGAATAACCCCGCTCGGACCCCTCCACCTCCAACTGTGAGCGTGTCTCTTGTTGGTTTCCCTTTCCGCAGAATCCCTGGAAATCGCCGATGGCAGCGGCGGGGGATCGCGGCGCCTGAGAACTGCTTACACCAACACACAGCTTTTAGAGCTGGAAAAAGAATTTCATTTCAACAAGTACCTTTGCAGACCCCGAAGGGTGGAGATTGCAGCGCTTCTGGATTTGACTGAGAGACAAGTGAAAGTGTGGTTTCAGAACCGGAGGATGAAGCACAAGAGGCAAACTCAGTGCAAGGAAAACCAAAACAGCGAAGGGAAATGTAAAAGCCTTGAGGACTCGGAGAAAGTCGAGGAGGAAGACGAAGAGAAGACGCTCTTTGAGCAAGCCCTTAGCGTCTCTGGGGCCCTTCTGGAGAGGGAAGGCTACACTTTTCAGCAAAATGCCCTCTCTCAGCAGCAGGCTCCCAATGGACACAATGGCGACTCCCAAAGTTTCCCAGTCTCGCCTTTAAACAGCAATGAGAAAAATCTGAAACATTTTCAGCACCAGTCACCCACTGTTCCCAACTGCTTGTCAACAATGGGCCAGAACTGTGGAGCTGGCCTAAACAATGACAGTCCCGAGGCCCTCGAGGTCCCCTCTTTGCAGGACTTTAACGTTTTCTCCACAGATTCCTGCCTGCAGCTTTCAGATGCAGTTTCGCCCAGTTTGCCAGGTTCCCTGGACAGTCCCATAGATATTTCAGCTGACAGCTTTGACTTTTTTACAGACACACTCACCACAATTGACTTGCAGCATCTGAATTACTAAAAACATTAAAGCAAAACAAAGCATCACAAAACAAAAACCCCTTTGACCAGGTGGTTTTGCCTTCTTTTATTCTGGGAGTTCATATTTTTATTCTATTTTCTTCTTGAGCTACCCCTTCCCTCCTTTAAAGGTTGAGGATTTTCTGTTTAGTGATTCCCTGACCCAGTTTCAGAGCCATCTTTTACAGATTATTTTGGAGTTTTAGTTGTTTTAAACCTAACTCAAAAACCTTTTATGTGATTTCCTGCGAGCAATATATGAGGCCTGCAAGAAAGTGACCATATAATTGTATCTTCACTTTCTTTTTATTTTTGTATTACATTAGGATGCACTGTCATGCATATTTTTCATAGAATAAATTCTCCTTTGCTATAAGTAGCTTTCTTATTTTTCTCCCCCTCTTTTTTCAAGGCTCATATGGTTTCTTTTTCTTTTAGTCTAACTTGGTAAATAAAAGTATAGTCACAATTTATCTTTTTTCAATTTTAATACATTTATTAAGGTGGCATGTTCAAAGTCTTCAATGGACAGCAACAAAACAGAAAACAAAAAAGAATGGCTAGGGCTTCTAATAAGTGTTTTTGCTTTTTTGCTTCTTTTCTTCTCTTTCTTTTTAAAGGGAATAGATCTGATTTTCAGTGCACAGGTTCAAGCCATAGATTTAAATTGGTAATAGATACAGGATTGGGCAGCCTAAGATTTGGGCCAAGCCCAAGCTCTTGAAAGTGGAGAAATAAAGTGCCTACAGAAACCCCCAACTCCAGGAACGAGTAACATGGAGTTTCTTCAATAAGCTACCAGTCTCCAGGTCAATAACTACGTTATCAACAATTCATTTATTTATACACTTTTGTTTCAAACATCTACATTTCAACCCCCTCCCCCATATATATCCCTCCACATTTTCAGTGTGGTTGATTAATCTCCCAGCTGTTGATGGGTTCAGGCAAAACAGACCTAAAAGATAGAGAAAACAAAAAGTAAAACAAAACAGTCATTACTATCTGGAAAATGCACCCCAGAAAAGGTTCTTTCCAACCCTGTGGTTCAGTCACTCTAGGATTCTTTTTTTTTTTTTTTTCCGGGTCAGAAAAATCAATATTTCATTCTTAAAGCTGTTTACATTGCTAATAATGGATCACTAAGGCTTCGAAGTCAGGTTAGCAAGTTAAGATTTAAAATGGTGTGTTTCTACACCCTAGGTTATAAATTAAGCCAGTTTCTAGAAAGAGAGAAAAGCACTTTAAATGAAGTATCAATAAAACGTGATCTAGGGTGTGTCACTGGGTTGTTGCTTTTTTCCCCCTCCCTTCTTAGGTATCCCCATGTTTATTTTTCCCTTTTTGAGCTCTGTTCTTACTTACCGTGAGAAAACGCAGCATGTAAGCAACATGTGTGTGGGGCGGGTTGATTTAAGAACCCAGCTCTTAACAGAAAAGGCTTGAAAGTTCCAATGAAAACGCGGTATTTCTTCATAGATTTGCTCCCTACCTTCCCTCGCCCCTTTCTCCGCTAAATCCCAGCCGCGGCGGCGGAGTGTAGAGACTATGGCTGGTTTCCGGCCCCAAGCTCAGCGCGGAGCAGTGCGTCCCGGCCGCGGCCAGGGCTGCGCAGCTCCTGGATGCGATTCGTCCTACGCTCATAAATCAAACGCTTTCTATGAATGAGAATGTCATCAAAGAGATCAATTGCAGGAACACATGCACAAATAAAAATCCTCTTACGTATTTGCTGGGGATCCCCGTCCGAAAGCATTAAGTTAGAAGGCGTTTAGTCATAATTCATTTTTATTGCTCTTTTAAAACAACAGCTTGGCTGAGCTGCGGATGCCATGAACAGCTCAGGGCCTCGGCAGCGTTTTGTTTCTTCCTTATTCCTTCCCATTCTAGTAAAAGAGCCCTGAAAGAGGCGTTTTGAGCCAAGAAAAGCGCTTGCAGGCGATCATTTTAATCGTGACCAAGCTTGCCTTTCACCCACTCTCTGAAGGCGTTGCAAGAGACCAGCTCGAATCTTCGGACGCTGACCTACTTGCCTAGAGGGCCAAGGGTCTTCTACTCCGCAGAACGGCCCCCAGGATTTCTTGGGGGAGGGAGATTGGGAAAGAATCGAGCTACAGAAGCCTAAGGGCTCGAGGCTAGGGGAGGCTGCCTTTGTGTGCCGTTCCCGGAGAGCGGCGCTCTGGGCTGCCAGCCGAGGCATAGCCGGCCCGGCTGCGAGCGCCCGGCCTGCGGGGAGCCGGGAGCAGGAGGGCGGCCGCGGGCCTGTGTGCTAGCGCAAGCTCGTGATCCCAAGAAAAACACTCCACCCAAGATGCCCCCTAAAAGAGGCCAGGAGAGAGGAAGAGAGGCTGAAGGAGAGCAGCGCCGAGACGGCGAACTAGCTGAGGAGGGAGAGTGGCTCCAGCTGGGGTCGGCTTTGTGGCAGGCGCCCTGCAGCCGAGGGGGTCCTGAAAACCCAGGCTGAGGGGGACAACCAAGGTACAGGAATGAGGCAACGGGGTAAAATGTACCGATTTGCTCGCTTAGGCTTGGAGGGAGGAATACTCGCACAGCCAGCACCTACCTCTTCACATCCTGTCCCCTCCCCCACAGGAGTTCCTTCTCTGTCCCCTCCCGCAGTTCCCGCTGCGGGAAGCTGGCGCTCCCAAGGAAGCCGACTCCAGGAGGACCGCCTTGCCTTTCCCCTTCTCCAAAACCAGGATTCCCAGGAGCTGAAACTGGGGCAGGGGTGACCCTTCCTGCCTGTGCTCCCTTTTAACCATGCTTGGGATGGATCCAAGTCACAGAGAAACACCATTCCAAAAGGAAATGTTTGGGGAGAATGTTTCATTGCTACTGAGGGAGTCCAGGGTCAAAGGTCTGCATGGGTTTTCCCTCTTGAGGGGACAGGTTTGGGGGGAACTTCAGTAGTGGAGAAGATAATACAAAAGACTGAAAGGGTGACTAATATATTTGAAATGTGCCTGCCTTGAAAAAAAACCTTCCTTGTTATAACAGGGGAAGAAAGGCTGAAGGGGAGTGGAAACCCCAGACCCACATCCATTCCTCACTATAAATTTCATCTGTCTGATTCCAACATTGTACACATGGTTGGAGTAAAATTTATACAGCATTGGCTGCAAAGCTTCTTGGATGATCTCTCGATTTCTCTTACCCAAGATTGCATCAGTTCTTGATCTGTTTGGGTTTTTCTCTCTACAAGCCCAGGGTTAACGTGAAACCTAATAGTAAACAACAATTAACTACCCCATCAGCCTCAGGGTAGAAGGAGGGTGATGGGGAACAGGACCCCTGACCTAGGATGACACTCAGATTTGCACGTGTCTTTCTACGCAAAGACTAGAAGGTTCTCATAAGCAACTACACAGTCCGTTGGAAAGGGGAGGAGGTGTCATTGGGGTAAAGTGTTCCGTCCACCATCAGCCATCTGTCCACCGCCACTCCCACCTGCCAATCCCCACACCCACTCCAGACCTGCAGCACAATGAGGGGGGTTATAAAAGGAAACTCTCTCTTTCTTCTAACATCTCCCTCCAGAAAAAGAGGAAAGCGAGGGGCGTTCAGCGTACTTTGTTGGAGCTGTGGACCGGCCCTGTGAGGCCCAGGCGGTAGCACGCAGGCTCCTAGGTCTCCGGACGCCGGCAGATGGCCTGCAGCACACGGCCCGGCCCCCACGCTGGCCACGTCTGCCAGCGTCATCTCTCTCCCCCGCCTCCTACCCCTCAAAATCCGGCGGCCGAGTAGCTCCACATCCCAGAGGGTTCCCCGTGGAAAAATGAGTGGGGGAAAGAAAGGGGCGGAGAGCGAGGAGACAGGGAGGGTGCGGAAGGAAAGCCCGGCCGCCCCCGGCGTTTTCGGGGCTCTTCCGCCCCCGCCCCTGCTCCCCCCGCCCCCGGTCGAATTACAGAAGCTCCTCATTGCCATGCTAATGACGAGCAAGGGTAGTTGGGAGAGAGTTTCGGAGACCATCCTGGAGAGAGGGAAGTTTCTTTCTTGCCCTCGTCTCCTTCACGTTCACCCAGGTTCCTCCCAGGCAGCCCTCCGCGCTCTTCCTTATCCATTCCAAGCTTGGAGAGCCGGTGGCCCAGCCTCGCCCTCCACCACTGTTTTCTGCACTCCTCACAGCCCCACGGCCTCCCAGCCCATCCTCAGAGCAGAGGAAGCGCCCTGGGAACCCGGGGCACTGTGTCAGCCGGATTCCCGGCCCTCCTGCTCGGAGCGCTCCCGGCTCGGCCCGCGTACTTGCGGCCACCCGGCCACCTGGCCCACTGATTCCCACCCCGAGAGAGCCGAGAGGCCTCTTCCCTTCTCACCTCTCGCCAGTTCATCTTTCAGTGCACCGTGGGGAGGAGGAGGGGACGGGGTCGGAGGACGCCTCCCAGCCCCCACCTCCCGGAGGCCTAGTGGGGGAGGGAGCAGCGGAGTCGGGCGCGCGCAGAAGGCAGCCTCTGCTCTCTTTCGCCGCAGCACTACGAATCGGCCGTTGCAGACGCCGCCGCCTGGGCTGCCTGGGGGGGCGACTGCGCGTCACCTAGACGGAGGAGCGCCGGGGATTTAAATGCCACTGAAATGGTGATCCATCACCGCGGAAGCCGGCAAACTTTTACTGGATGCTCAGCCATTGGCTGACACCGTCACGTGCCCCTCCCCTAGCGTCCTCCGCCCTCCCGCCCCCCCTCCTGCGCACTGTACATTCATATCATTTTTCTTCTCTGGTCCCATGGAGGAAGTGAGAAAGTTGGCACGGTCACCCAGGGCTTCGCAGGACCAGGTCCTCAGTGACAGATGGACAATGCAAGAATGAACTCCTTCCTGGAATACCCCATCCTCAGCAGTGGCGACTCGGGGACCTGCTCAGCGCGAGCCTACCCCTCGGACCATGGGATTACAACTTTCCAGTCGTGCGCGGTCAGTGCCAACAGCTGCGGCGGCGACGACCGCTTCCTAGTGGGCAGGGGGGTACAGATCGGTTCGCCCCACCACCACCACCACCACCATCACCACCCCCAGCCGGCTACCTACCAGACTTCCGGGAACCTGGGGGTGTCCTACTCCCACTCGAGTTGTGGTCCAAGCTATGGCTCACAGAACTTCAGTGCGCCTTACAGTCCCTACGCGTTAAATCAGGAAGCAGACGTAAGTGGTGGGTACCCCCAGTGCGCTCCCGCTGTTTACTCTGGAAATCTCTCATCTCCCATGGTCCAGCATCACCACCACCACCAGGGTTATGCTGGGGGCGCGGTGGGCTCGCCTCAATATATTCACCACTCATATGGACAAGAGCACCAGAGCCTGGCCCTGGCTACGTATAATAACTCCTTGTCCCCTCTCCACGCCAGCCACCAAGAAGCCTGTCGCTCCCCTGCATCGGAGACATCTTCTCCAGCGCAGACCTTTGACTGGATGAAAGTCAAAAGAAACCCTCCAAAAACAGGTCAGTCCTGCAGGTTGGTGGATGCTCCTTGATTAATCTGGAAGGAGCTAATATGCTTAATTTCCAAATAAAATTAATAATCTTCTTTCTTTCTTTCTTTTTGTAAATAAAAGGCTTTTGTATCGAACTAGTGTTGTAATGCATGAAGAGCATAGAGAGGGTGCCCAGAGGTGTTGGGGCAAAGAAGCCTCAGGGACTGGTGTGTTTTCAAGGATTTTATGCATTTGGGAAGTAGGAAGTGTGTGGGGGTGGTGATTGTGAAGGTAGTGTTCTGTTAATATCTCCAGGCTCTATTAATCACCGTCTGACCACGCTAATGGTTGACTTCAGGTTAACACTTTACACCTCATCACTCACCCTCCACAGCCCGATTTGTGTTGAGTTCTTGATCTTTCCTTTACCTGAGTGTCGCCACGAAGTGTGTAGGGGATCTGAAGTCGATTTAAAAATTTTTACCTTTCCGTCTCATGGCTTCCCACTTTGCCCCAGGGAAAGTTGGAGAGTACGGCTACCTGGGCCAACCCAACGCGGTGCGCACCAACTTCACTACTAAGCAGCTTACGGAGCTGGAGAAAGAGTTCCACTTCAATAAGTATCTGACGCGCGCCCGCAGGGTGGAGATCGCTGCCTCCCTGCAGCTCAACGAGACCCAAGTGAAGATCTGGTTCCAAAACCGCCGAATGAAGCAAAAGAAACGTGAGAAGGAGGGTCTCTTGCCCATCTCTCCGGCCACCCCACCAGGAAACGACGAGAAGGTCGAGGAATCCTCGGAGAAGTCCAGCTCTTCGCCCTGCGTTCCTTCCCCGGAGTCTTCTACTTCAGACACTCTGACTACCTCCCACTGAGGCGGCTCCAGCCCCAGACCACAGCCCAGGCATCTCCTTGGGCTAGGACTTCTTACCCAAAGCACATGCTTAGCTTATCTTTCTTTCCATTTACAATGTCTTTCTTTCTTTCTGATCCTATTTGGGGAGCTCCTGGCCAGGATAATATGTTTGCAGATAATTCTGGACCAGAGACTTGGTGAGGGTTAACACCTTAATCCAGATTGGGTGCCAGCATCAATTTTCTGGTGGGCCTTAACATCCCTCCTGCTTTTAGGAGAATTTACAGAACCTGCTGTTCCTTTCAGATGCCCTTTTGGAAAATAGTTCCCTTTGCCAACAGAAACATGCCAGAGGGAATCTTCTCATCTTTTATCTAACTACATGTACAGCTCTTCCCTCCCTTGCCCTTGAAAGTAGGATATAGTGAAAGGAGAGTCCAGGAGCTCACGAAGAAGAGATGCACTATGTGTCTACACAACTAATTCATCCCCTAATTTAATTCAGTTTCTTCGTGTGTGTGTTTGCTGGTTGTAAATACTTTGTCCTGAGAGATTTATCTTTATACAGATTTTCTAGAAATGTTTAGATTAGGTTACTAAAACAGGGTGGGCAAACTCTCAAAACTGGTACAATTTTATATGTGCTTATAGGTGAAAGAACAAACTCCCTCATTTAAACCCAATCAGATGCCTCAGAGGGTAGCCTCAATTTGTTCTTACCGTTAAGAAGGCCTGCAGAGCACAAAGTTCAGAAACCAGGCTTCCTGTGCTAAGTCTCTCCTAATCCCTACCCCTTTCTTCTTGGGCCACCCTCCGTTTAAAATTTGTGCTGGATAATCCAGAACCTAAAAGTATTATTCAAACCAACTTCTTCCTTCCACAGTTATCTTAGCTGGATATGTTGTATTTTCAGCTCAATTGTTAATGTGATGGATGGCACAATGAATGTATATTTTGTGTGATTCGTGAATAGTCTTTTGCATGTCGCACAATGTTTGATGTTCCCAAAGTATCACACTGAGTTCTATCAGTTATCCTTTGTGAGCCTATAATATTCCCCATTTCCTGTACAATCATGAACAGCTCTGAGATTCTAGAGTGATATGATCCAGAGCAGGTTTACGGGTCTTAGGATGTCTGTAATAAATAAATATACTCAAGTTTCAGGTATGCTTAAGCATCTGTGTATTTGGCTGGGCTACAATTTGTTAATTCCTACATTGGCACATTTCATGTGGGAAAAGAGAGAAGGGTGGTAAATATTTTCAAAGAGATGGGACTTTTCTTGAATAAAAGTTAATGTTTTCCATTATCATGTAGCTGAAACTCCCCCATGAATATAACTTCCCCTAACCAATGTCTGTTTAATAGGTTGATTCTCTTTAAAATAACAGCTCCTTTATTATAATCAAAGCTCATAATGAAAAAGAAAAGACTGGTGAAGAAATTTATGAAGCAGATTTATTTTTGAAACAAACATGGATACTTCCTGGGTCAAGTGCTAACCTTTTCACCTCCAACTGGATGTTGACGTATATATAAACAGAACTCCCTTCAAAAGCCCAAACTGTCTTCAGTCAGTCTTTCCTCACATCAGTGAACCAAGAGCTAAGAGATTCACATTTAATTAGCTCCAGTATAAAGCTGTTGTGAGGATGGGGCCCTCATTCCACTCCTTTTCCTTCTTTTTGGATTGTCAGACAGAGTTCCAATATATTCCACCCTTTAAATGGAGTGTTTTCAGTAAACCCTTGCATCCCTTCCCCCATTCTTCCTGTCAACATACATCCCTTCCTGTAGCTCTTCCCCGCTTCTTCCCCATCTCTGGGTTGCACATCTCATTCCCTTCAGACTCAGCTTTGATATTATAGCAATTATGGCTGTAATGGATCCACAGTTTTAATTCCATGCCACATAAACCAGAAAAAAAAGTTATTTTCTTCTCTGGGCTCAACAGGTACTCCCAGGTGAACTTGCGGAAGCTACCCTCAAGTCTTTCAATATCCAAGTTTTCTGACCAAGGCACATATCTGCTCTCAAAAGAGGAAGTCAGCAAATGATACGAGTTCAAAGTGGCTCTCCTCCAGACCTCTTTATCACTTTCCTTTACTTTCACATATTTTTGGAGGCATTTTATTTAGCCCAACAGTAGAGCAGAAAATTTACAGCATTGAAAACAAATACAGACATACGACTTCCTTCCTCCTCAAAGAATGTTTTACGAAGGATAGGCTGGAGGAGAAAAACCCTACAAAAACTTGGAATTTGTAGGCCGTCTAGAGCATTCATGAGAATTCCTGCACTGCCCTGTCAAAGGAGAGAAGCCTGAACTTTGCAGGCGCAGTTGCTGCGGCCATATCAAGGGCGCCGGGTGCCCTCCCCTCAGCTGCTGGGTTCTGAGGTTGCCTGCAAAAGACTCAAGTGGTTGGAGAAGAACTTCAAAGACGGTCAATCCTTTCTTTCATTTCCTGTTGGCCTTATACTGTATCTTTTGTTTATTAGTGTTAAGGCCACACAGCAAAACAGATGGCTGGTTTCCAACTACTTTAATGTGTTAAAGTGTCATTTGCATGCCACCGGCTCCATTTCAATATCTAAAAGCAGGGCACACTGGAATCCCAGATTCCAGTCTTTAAGGTGATTTTAATGCAGCAGAGAGAGAGAACAATAAATTATGGCTAACCATCTCTCGCTTTCTCTAGATCATGGAATAAATCAGTTAACAAGCAATGCATTTAGGAAACATTAATACACCTTTCAACAAGGAAAACATTTGTATCTTTTTGGCTGTCCCAATCGATTAAATCAAAGGTGCTTAACACATCCTATTTCAAGGTCTCTCTTTTTCTGCTTTGGTCTCTGAGCACAGTTAGCTACTTGAAAAATGACAGCGATGGTAACTGAAACAACACACAGTGGGAAAACTGAAAATAGCATTTTATTGATACATTTAAAAAGAAAACAAGGGTCTCAATTAGGCACCTGGGAGAACTGCGATATAAAATTCTAGTTTTCTAATGTTTTTTCCTCACTTCCTCTACATTTATGCAAAGTACTCCCCAAATACAGAGTGTCCCCAAACTAGGCTGAGTTGAGGTCTTGCTTTTTGGCTCTGAAGTCTGCTCCAGGTTTCACCTTTGAAAGTTTACTTTTGGAGGCTATTCAAATGCGGTGGTGTTTTCCTCAGGGGCAATCAGATTCAAACCGATCAATATTTACTCAGTCTGAAAGGGTTGTTGAAAAGGCTGCTAACAACAAACTGCTTAGCTGCTCACCCCTGTTTAATCTCAGGTTCACCGAAAGTTCAAGAAGAGATGAATGCAGTGATGGGTCACTTTAGAATGAGTCCCAGCAGTTTATCTGAGCTCTCAGTTAAAGGCAACAATTATAGTTCCATCCCTCTTTGGGAAAGGGGCAACTTTCCTATTATTCTTTTGCTAAACAATGTTTACTAGAAACTTAAAACACTTTCCTCTCCCCTCCTGGTTCTTTTCTTTTCTTCCTTGTTTTATCTTTTTTTGGAAGCGTCCAGCTGCCCTTTCTGCCCCCTCTTCTAGTTTTCTGCTAATCTATTAGGTTTCATTCGACTTTAAATAAATTACATCAAATATTTTTAAAATGTTAAATTAGTCTGACAGAAAAGATCTGATTTATCTCAGATGCCACAAGCTATGAAATGAAGCTCTTTGGGCCATTAGAGTTTATCTTTGTGAAAGTACAGAGCAAGACTGAATTGAAATCCATTTGTGTTTGAGTAATATTGACAATCAGAGCCCCAATATCAATCTGAGATGGCTGTTGAGACAGGAGTGGGAAAGGGGAGAGGGAGAATTGGCTTGCACAGAAGCGAATACCTCAGGCGGAAAGTCAACTTTAAAATTTTACGCCTTCCTAATGCATGAACTATTGAGAGATGAAAAAGGAAGAGCCAAGGAAGCCAGTGGGGAATGGTGAGTAGAAGATGCTAGACACTGAAGCTAATTGCTACAGCTCTTCAGAGGTCAAAGTTCATGTAATCACTGCATAAATGCATACTAAATAGGGATTTATTAAGCTTTCCTGATGGTTGAGCACGTCTGTGAAAAATGGTCACTGCTGTTTGTGTTTCCTCCTTAAGAATAATCATTCTTAAAGTAGGCATTTCAGGCTTTAATTTATTTTGAGAGACAGGCAACCTCTCTGCTTAAAAATTTTGAAATTAGTGCATGAACATCATCTTTCTTTATATTGATTGGATGGGGCTGTAAAATACCTCTCTCACGCTTAGAAATGCTATGGCTTTTTCAGTACATACAAGAACACACATTAGCATGCCACTATTGGATAAGCTAGTCACTGGTCAACTTTGGTGACCCTCTGCCTTAGATAAGTCTCCTTTGTGCCTGCATTTCTGACAACACACAAAAATTCTGCCTTAGGACTCCTTGTGCCTAAATGACCAGACTTGAATGGGATCCATATCCCTAATCCCTTACTCTATGGATCAGAAAAAGGCACCCAGAGGTGGATTGGTTTGACTGAGAGCACAGTCAGTAACCATACTCTTACTTCCTAAACAAAAAACAGGGCAGCTTAGAACCTGAGTCCAGCGCACTTTTAAATTCTAAAATCGTGATTAGATTTTGTCCCTCCCTGATTTATTCTATGCAATTTGTTTCAGGATAGATATGATTTTTTTTTTTTCTATTTCTGTTTTACTGGCCACTCACTCAGCCAAATACTTGACTTTGGGACTACCGAATCTTTGAGTCGAATACTTCAGCCATCTTGTTTGAATAATAAAATGTGCTACTTACGTTTAAAGACATACGTTCTTAAAATATAAAATAGAAATCTAGAGGGCAGGTAAAGTTCAACACACACACGTTTTTGTTTTTAAACTTAGATGGGAAAGAACAAATGAAAGAGGAATTGCCTACACACAAGTTTGACCTCCATCAAATTGTGAAGAAGTATCATCTAGAAAGGGCTTCAATATGCAAGGGACATTCCAGGAGGGGTTCTAACTCTGAAACTTTAAAAAATGTGTTTGCTTTTTCTGGCTAGTTTGTAGTGCAGCATACCTTCTAAATTGTTCTGACTCATATTTCTTAATTTTTTCCAAGACTGACTCATTACCTAACACACACTCGCCCCACCAAGCCCAAACGATTAACATAAAGTTTCCTTGCAATACAACTTTCCACATTCTCCTTCATTTCATCGCCATGGGATCCTACTGATCTCAGCAGAACCTGTTGCCCAAAGGGACATCAATGGTTGTCAGTGTTTGAAGAGCTAAGCTGGAATCCTCAGCGTTTTAGTGCCTTATTTTTAACAACAGCAGCCATCAAATACAGCTGACCTTCGATTGCAGAACTACAAACAAAAAAGCAATTAAACAAGTATGTTCAGTTGGCGTTAGCCTCTAAACACCTTTGCTTTTTTTTTTCCCCCTTAGGCAACTCTAAATCCTCATCTTGTCCTGAAAGCATCCTTAAATGACTGCATTTTGAGTTTATTGGAAATATATGAAAACACAAATGTCTCTTTTTCAACATGTTCAGACACAACTAAAACACGTGTCTCCATTTTTTAATCAGCTCATTAAATTCTACTCTTGAATTAAAAATGTGTTGGTAAAACGTCTAGTCACAAGGCTAATCTATAGAAATCAGATTGTTTTGTATTTTCATTTAGGTTTGTGTGGTTAATTGGTTGGGAAAAAATACAAAAATACTTGCAACAGAAAATAAAAAATATTTAGCGACTTTTGTTTCCTTTTCAAACTGAGACACTTTTTAGCCACGTTGGACGTTTTTACGATTTATGACCCACTGCGTTCTGAGTCGCCACAGAACCATAACAAGAATGCAGAAAGCCACGATTTAAAAAGGTACCCCCCCACAACCTCCAAACACCGAAATATCAGCAACACGGTTCTGGCAAAGTATGCACGGGAATTTTCCCATTCTGATGAAAAAATGAGGTCCTTCCTTTAGGCCGCGCAGGGGGCAGCTGTCCAAGGCTTGGGAAGAGGTCGGCTCGGGCGATTGAGTCGCTCTGGCAGCGGCTGCCGGCGGGGCGGGGGCCGGGGCAACTGCGGGAGGAGATGCCGCAGGGCCTTCCAGGCGAGCCCCGAAGCCGAGATCAGGAAAGCTTTCTTCTCTTGGCTTCCCAGCCTTCTCGCTCTGAGTTCTTGACCCAACGCCGCCGCTCCGTTTCTCCAGTTTCCTGCGCCCCACGCAGAGCACGAAGGGAGCAGCATCCGGGCCCTTCCCTGGCCTGAAGCCGTCGCACCTCTGGACGGACCCGGGCAGGCGCAAGGCGGGAAAGGAGCAGCATCCGGGTTTTTCCCGCGTTCGCGCTCAGGGCTCAGCGTAGGGCCTGCGCTGTTCCCGACCGGCGCCATTGGGTGGCTTCAGAAGGAAGGGAAAGTGAGTCCTTGCACGTTTCCGAAGAGTCCCGCTTTGTCTCGGGAGACAAGGAGGCCTCGCGTTTCCTCCTTCGGTTCCTGCCAGCGTCTCCCGGTTTCTAGCGTTCGTGAGGCGCGGTCTGAGCTGCCTGGAGCCGCCACTTGACATCTCGGCGAAGGCTTCGAACCCAATACTTGAGGAAACCCAGGTCTGAGGCCTCGTCCCTCATCCGGCCCTCTAAGATGCGAAAGGGGAAGAGAGTTTTGATTCCCTGTCCACCCCCTACCCCAGATATGTTCAGAGTGTACTTAATAGAGGATCAAATTCATTCTTCTAGTTCAGTTGAGTAGTTTTAAACAGTAGCTGTGGGGGTTTCCGAACATTGGAGATTCAGGGTCGCATCCTTGCCTTGCTTCTTAAATGCCTTCTTCTCCAGTTGCTGAGTCAAATGCCTTAACGCCTTGCTTCAACTCACTTCTTTCTAGCAAGTTTCCAAGTACTGCTTCCCACTCTCTGCTTCCCCCTCCTAACAATGGCACTTTTTTTAAAGTTTTTTTTTAGGCAGAGTCTCATTCTGTCGCCCAAGCTGGAGTGCAGTGGTGTGATCTTGGCTCACTGCAACCTCTGCCTCCTGGGTTCAAGCGATTCTCCTGCCCCAGCCTCCCGAGTAGCTGAGATTACAGGCATGCGCCACCATACCCAGCTAATTTTGTCGGGGTCTCGCCATGTTGGCCAGGCTGGTCTCGAACAACTGAGCTCAGGTGATCCGCCCACCTCAGCCTCCCGAAGTTCTGGGATTACAGGCGTGAGCCACTGCGCCCGGCCACAATGGCACCTTTTACCTGGGAGGCTTTGTTACACAGCGCCTGACTAGAAATGTGAACTGGACTCCTCACAGGGATCTTAAATTCCAATAACATGAAGAAACAAGCCCCATGTACGGCTGGGCGTGGTGCCTCACGCCTGTAATCCCAGCACTTTGGGACGACAAGGCGGGAGGATCTCCTGAGCCCAGGAGTTCGAGACCAGACATGCAACATGGCGAAACCCCATCTCTACTAAAAGTAAAAATACAGAAATTAGCTGAGTCTGGTGATGTACACCTGTAAACCCAGCTACTTGGGAGGCTGAGGTGGGAGGATTGCTTGAACCCAGAAAGCAGAGGCTGCAGTGAGCTGAGATCACCCCACTTCACTCCAGCCTGGGCGACGGAGGGAGACCCTGCCTCAAAAACAGAAAGACACAGTCCTCTGTAGTGTAAGAGCTTGACTAGAATTCAGGATGCCTGTGTTTTGTACTTTTTTCATTTCACCTTATGATCCTGGACAGGATACTTAAGCTTACTATGATTTCAAGTTTTTAAATGATAAAGTGACTTTTTGTTGACTTTCAGGTTGTCCTCTAAAATTTACATGGTTTTCCAGATATTACAGAGAAGGAAAAGGAGAGGTCCAAGATGTTAAATAACTTGTCCACTGAATCTAGAGCCCAAACTCTTACCCACTTTGTTACAGCATTTTTCCTAGGGCCAGCCATGGGACTGGCATAAGTCATTTACAAAGAGGCTACCATTTTGTGATTCAAGTGCTGCTATAGTGGGTAGTTGCTCACGGTAAAAAAAAAAATTAAAGAGCCAGAGAAACTGTTTAGTATCAGGCATATATGCAAACTATGGCTACACATTTTTTTTTTTTTACACATTTATTCTATTTTAGATTTTGCAGGCAAGGTATCACTCTGTCACCCAGGCTGGAGTGCAGTGGTGTGATCATCATTCTTTCTGCCTCCCAGGCTCAAGTGATTCTCCCACCTCAGCCTCCTGAGTAGCTGGGACTACAGGTGTGTGCCACCACACTCTGCTAATTTTTTGTGTTGTTTGTAAAGACGGGCATTTGCCATGTTTCCCAGGCTGGTCTCCAACTCCTGGGCTCAAGCAATCCATCCACCTTGGCATCCCAAAGTGCTGGATTACAGGTGTGAGCCATCGTGTTCAGCCAAGAACCCTTTATGTTTATAGGTTATGTCTGTGGCATGCCTAAAGTGGACAAAAATGGAGCTAGTCAATATAAAGTATGATATTATAGCTCCATGAAAGCTGGCATCCATATGATTGGAAGCATGATTTTGCACCCTCCACTTTCAGTTTTCATTTGGCTATTTCCTATATTGCAAATCCAGTCATAATTTACATTTAAAGAAAAGGAAAGAATAATTCATCTTCACCCCAAAGGGCTAATCCTCATAGTTTACAACTTAACACCTCTTGACTAACAATAACCAAGAACACTAGGTTCAATATGGACTTGAAATAATATATTCTAAGGCCTGATGTCTTTGGAAACCAATCATTCTCAGAACTCAGTTGACACAAAGTAAGATTACGAGTTGTATGTAGAAGAACGTACTGCTGCTTTCTCCTGTTGTTTTTTTTTTTACATTTGTTTTTTATTTAATTTATTTATTTGAAATGGAATCTCACTTTGTCACCCAGGCTGGAGTGCAGTGGTGTGATCTTGGCTCATGGCAACCTCCACCTCTGAGGTTCAAGTGATTCTCTTGCCTCAGCCTCCTGAGTAGCTGGAATTACAGACACATGCCACCATGCGGGGCTAATTTTTGTATTTTTAGTGGAGACGGGTTTTCACCATATTGGCCAGGTTAGTCTCAAACTCCTGATCTCATAATCTGCCTGCCTTGGCCTCCCAAAGTGTTGAGATTATAGGCATGAGCCACTGTGCCCAGCCTCTCCTGTTTTTTCTTTTTTAACTTGTGTAAGTGAACAAGGACTTGGTATAATTATCAATATTAGAAATTACTGACATTGGCTGGGCATAGTGGCTCACACCTATAATCCCAGCGCTTTGGGAGGCCAAGGCAGGCGGATCTCCCGAGGTCAGAAGTTGGAGACCAGCTTAGCCAACATGGTGAAACCCCATCTCTACTAAAAATACAAAAATTAGCTGGGCATGGTGGCAAAAAAAAAAAAAAAAGAAATTACTGACATTATTTAGTTATATCTAGAATCACAGAATCAAAGAAGAGACTTTTAAATTCATCTAATCTGGCTTCTCCATCTTGCAGGTGAAGAAACTGAGGCCCAGAAGGGTGTTAGCAGCAATAACGGTAAGAAAAAAAAATTACTTATATCTTTAATATACACTTTATATATCTTTAATATGCACTTTAAGTATGTATTTAATAAAACAGGAAAAAATTAATTCCAGGCTAAATATATTAATAACATTAATAATTAATTACAATATTAAGCATACTAATTATAGTAATCATTAAATATTGAAGAACTTAAAGTTATTAAAAATAAGCAGGTTTGAATAAACAGATATTTGGCCAGAGGGTTTTTTCTTCCTATTTGCCTTCTTAAACCCTGTAGGAAGGGTAACAGCTTAGATCTCTCTTGCTCAATGAGTGAAGAGAAACTGGCTGATCTATTTTATGTCTTCCATTTTGCAAATTCCTTACATGATTTTCCAGATGAGGCAGAGAAAAAAAATCAAGAAAGCAAGCTTTATAATTGCCCTGCCCAGCCGGGTGCGGTGGCTCACGCCTCTAATCCCAGCACTTTGGGAGGCTGAGGCGGGAGGATCATGAGGTTAGGGGTTCGAGACCAGCCTGACCAACATGGTGAAACCCCATCTCTACTTAAAAATACAAAAATTAGCTGGGTGTGGTGGTGCGCCCTGTAATCCCAGCTACTTGGGAGGCTGAGGCAGGAGAATCACTTGAACCTGGGAGGTGGAGGTTGTGTTGAGCTGAGAGCGCAGCATTGCACTCCAGCCTGGGTGACAGAATGAGACTCCGTCTCAAAAAATAAAAATAAAAAAAATAATTGCCTTGCCCAAGCAGCTTAGATGGCATGTTAGCTCCCTGGTCAACTGTTTGATTCAGGAACCTTGGAAATTGAGGGCATTCTGGGTTCGTTGATGAACCATAAAGACTTAACTTGCAGTTCATCATCTTACGTAAAATATACTCTTTCCTGTTGGACACTGTGGCTTACGCCTATGATCACAGCACTTTGGGAGGCCAAGGCAGGAGAATCACTCGACCTCGGGAGTTCAAGACTAGTTTGGGCAACATGGAGAAATCCTGTCTCTACAAAAAATACAGAAAATTAGCCAGATGTGGTGGCATGTGGCTGTAGTCCCAGCTACCTAGGAGACTTAGGTGGGAGAATCACCTGAGCCTGGTGATCAAGGCTGCAGTGAGCTGTGATTGTGCCACTACACTCCATCCTGGGCAACAGAGTGAGACCCTGTCTCAAAAAAAAAAAAAAAAAAGAAGGAAAGAAAGAAAGAAATACTCTTTCTATGAGAGAAATCTAGACTTCAGAAAATTGTGACTGCTTCTATTTTTATGTTAACATTTATTGAAGACTTTTTTTGGCACTAGATGCTGAGCTAAGGGTTTTATACATATTATCTCATTTTTCCTCACAGCGTCCTTATGATATGGGTTTTATTATTCCCATTTACACATGGAGAAACTGAACTTAGGGAAGTTTTGTAAGTTCTTCACCACTACACAATGACTGATTAGCAAAGTTGGAATTTGCAGCCTGTGCATTTCATTCAATTATCACATGTTGAAATCTCATTTTAGGACTGCAAAAGTAGAAATGTAATTAGAACTAATCAAATTTAATTCCATATTTAAAATATATTTATATTGTAGAAGCCTGGTGTTAGGTTGTTATAAATCTATACAGATGGAGCATCCCTAATCCAAAAATCCAAAATCTGAAATACTGCCAAATCTTAGTTTTTGTGTGTCAACATGGCACCACAAGTGAAAAATTCCACACATAACTACTTAACAAAAACTTTGTTTTCTGCAAAAATTATTTAGAATATGGCACAAAATTACCTTTAGGCTTGTGTGTATAATATGTATATGAAACATAAATGAATTTCGTGTTTAGACTTGGGATCCATCCCCAAGATATCTCATTAGGCATATGCAAATGTTCCAAAATCCAAACAAATGAGAAATCTGAAACGTTTCTTGTCCCAAGCATCTCAGATATGTAATACGCAACCTGTGTATACAATATAAATGATCTTAGTTTTGTACAATAAAATATACATGACTATATACACATATAGAATAAAGTTTATTTTTATTTTTATTTTTTGAAATGGAGTTTCTTATCACCCAGGCTGGAGTACAATGGCATGATACTGGTTCACTGTAACCTCTGTTGCCTGGGTTCCATTGATTCTCCTGTCTCAGCCTCCCGAGTAGCTGGGATTACAGAAGCCCACCATCACGCCCAGCTAATTTTTGTATTTTTGGTGGAGACGAGGGTTCACCATGTTGGCTAGGCTGGCCTTGAACTTCTGACCTCAGGCAATATGCCCACCTCGGCCTCCCAAAGTCCTGGGATTACTGGTGTGAACCACCGCATCCAGCCAATAAAGTTTAGTTTTCTGTCTGTGGGGTTGCTGATAGAATTGAAGCTCTCAGAATAAAAATGACTTGCTTACAATGCTGACATGTCAGTGGAGGAATAGCATGATTCCATAATGTATTATACATATACAATTATCATAGAAAATAAGGAAAAATATCCAGTTACCATCACATTCCCTGAAATATAGCTTTTTTCTATAGTCCAGTCTTTGTCTCTTAAGTATACTTTTACTTAGAAGCAATTATGTTACCACAATGTTGAATTCGACTTGTTTTTTTTACCTTAATGATGCATCATAAGCATAGTTTTATTTAATGACTGGTTAAAACAGTGTATGTACCTATTGTATGAGAAATGTTTCTTTCTTTTCTTTTCTTTCTTTCTTTCTTTCTTTTTTTTTTTTTGATACACAGTGTCACTTTGTCGCCCCCATGCTGGAGTGCAGTGGCACTGCCTCGGCTCACTGCATCCTCCACCTCCAGGGTTCAAGTGATTCTCTTGCCTCAGCCTCCTGAGTAGCTGCGAATACAGGTGCCCACCACCACACCTGGCTAATTTTTGTATTTTTAGTAGAGAGAGGGTTTCACCATCTTGGATAGGCTTGTCTCAAACTCCTGACCTCGTGATTTGCCCTCCTCAGCCTCCCAAAGTGCTGGGATTGCAAGCTTGAGCCACTGTGCCCAGCCAAAACTTTTTCTTTTTTTTGAGATGGAGTTTCGCTCTTGTTGCCCAGGCTGGAGTACAATGGTGTGCTCTCAGCTCACTGCAACCTTCACCTCCTGGATTCAAGCAATTCTCCTGCCTCAGCCTCTCAAGTAGCTGGGATTACAGGCCTGTGCCACCATGCCCAGCTAATTTTGTATTTTTAGTAGAGATGGTCTCACCATATTGTTCAGGCTGGTCTTGAACCCCTGACCTCAGGTGATCCACCCACCTTGGCCTCCCAAAGTGCTGGGATTACAGACGTGAACCACTGTGCCTGGCCTCTTTTTTTTTTTTTGAGATGAAGTCTTGCTCTTGTCATCTGGTCTGGAGTGCAGTGGCATGACCTCGGCTCATTGCAACCTCCACCTCCTGTGTTCAAGCGATTCTCCTGCCTCAGCCTCCTGAGTAACGGGAATTACAGGTACCCGCTGTCGTGCCTGGCTAATTTTTGCATTTTTTAGTAGAGATGGTGTTTCACCATGTTGGCCAGGCTGGTCTCAAACACCTGACCTCAGGTGGTCTGCCCGCCTCAGCCTCCTAAAGTGCTGGGATTACAGGCATGAGCCACCGTGCCGGGCCTCTTTTTACTTTTTTGAGTGGGGTTGGCTACCATCTGAACATTTTATGTTTAGGGAATTTTTTAATTGTAAGTGTGAGAAGGCCATATCCTCGCTTTCTCAGTAGCCTCACCTATTTCTAGCACAGCCATGGTAAAGGTGCTAGAGATGGCATTTGGTAGTGACTAGGTGTAGTGGTTTGACAGTGCAGATGACAGCATAAGGTTTGGGGCAGGAGCAGTTGTCTCCTCACCAGACTGGCTCTGTGGTGACTGTTAGCCCTGGATCTGACTGCCAAGCTTTTTGTTTTACAAGCTTGATTTGAAGTCTTTCTAGCAATGTTCTGAGCTACCCATCTGTTCCTCTTCCAATTAAAATGCCAGTATCCAGTTGCTGTTGCTTACAACTAGGAAACCTGATACATGTACCATATAATATACCAAATAATTGAGCTTTGAAATTTTTTAGGGCCTTGGACTGTGGTCTGGAATTGTGGGAGGAAAATTGGACTATATGATTTAGTAAGTATTTATAGAAGGTGAACCAGAAGCCAGCTTCTTTTTTTTTTTTTTTTTTGAAGGAAAAAGAAAAGAAGAAAGAAAGAGTGAAAGAAAGAAAAAAAAGAATGAAAGAGAGAAAGAAAGAGAAAGAGGGAGAGAGAACAGGATACTTGTTCTATTGCCCAGGCTAGAATACAGTCTAAAAATGGGTATTAAAAACCGCTTTTATGCCAATAATTGTGCTTAACAATGGAGACAGGAAGGAATAAGGGACGAAAATAACAAAAAAGCAGCCAACCAATATTTTATTTAAACCTGTGAAATGCTATGCAATTGTTTGATTTTTTTAAATGAGTACATTATTTTTATAATGAAAGGTAAATTTCTCCTGTTTGAAAACAATGCACCTAGTCAATATTTTTATATTTTTTAAATTGACTCATAAATATTAATAGATCAGATCACATAAAATTAAAAATCTCTGTGACAACCTTCCCCAACCCAATAAATAATGTTTAAAGCTAGATGACAAACTGGGACTATCAATTTTCTAATACACAAAAATACTTCATAAATCACAAAGAAAATAATGGGAAAAGGTCCAGAATATGAATAGACATACAAATTTACTTTAGAAATGGCCATAGACATGAGAAAAATGCAAACCTTATTTGTGGTCAAATAAACACAGATTCAAAGAGCAATTAGTGGCCTGGCACAGTGGCTCATGCCTGTAATCCCAGCACTTTGGGAGGCTGAGGTGGGCAGATCATGAGGTTAAGAGATCAAGACCATCCTGACCAACATGGTGAAACCCTGTCTTTACTGAAAATACAAAAATTAGCTGGGTGTGGTGGCGTGTGCCTGTAATCCCAGCTACTTAGGAGGCTGAGGCAGGAGAATTGCTTGAACCTGGGAGGCAGAGGTTGCAGTGAGCAGAGATTGCACCATTGCACTCCAGCCTGATGACAGAGCGAGACTCTTGTCTAAAAAAAATATATATATATATAGTTTTATATATAGTGTTAAAGTTTAATACGCATGCCACATTACATTAAGAAAACGTGTGTGTGGGTGGGTCCTGTCAGCCCAGCTGGTTTTCTGTCCCCTAGACTGCTCTTGTCACAGCAGCGTCACTGGGCTAAGGAGAGGGCACAGGCCCTGGGTTCTGGGCCCTTCGCGAGCATGTTGATGATTGCTCCTGCAATGAGCGGCATCCTTTCTGATGATTGGGCTCCAAGGTACTGCTACTGCCTCTTCAGAGGCCTCCATAATGGTACTTGCTTGCCACCAAGTCCACTCCATCCCTCCCTTAACCCAAAACTCTGGGTTCTCTTCCCTGCCGCAGGGACACTGGGCCTTTCCTCCTGTTCCACTTAATTCCTTCATGTTTGGCCACAGCAGGAGATGTGGCAATAATGCAGGGAGTTTAACTTCTAAATTTCCCCACATCAAACCTAAATCTAAAACGGAGTACCCCAACCCTGAGTGTTTGGGTGGCCAATCTCCATCTGCAGGAACATGTGGGTGCCTCACTGGAGGGGACTCGACTCAAGAGGCAGGCTCCTCGTCCTGGGCTGTCTTTTCTCCTCCACCCCTCAGATATCCCTTATTCCAGAGTATCAGTCCCTCTGACTGATCCAGGGTTGTCAAGTAGGGCATACTTGACACCCCTGGACAGGGCCAGAGGGACTGGGCAAGTGAAGGGAGTCATCATCCACTAGCCGGAAAAATCACGTACATAGATAAAAGAGCAATGACTTGCACGTCAGGTCTGCACCGTCCATCCTGGATCACCAAGCCTCATCCTGGACGCTTTCCTGTCCTTCCAAGCCCTGACATCTTATCTATTTCCAAGTCACATTGGTTCCTTCCTTCAACATTGTCTTGGAACTGTTCCCTTCTCTCTTCCTTACCTCCATCATCCTGTTCAGGCACCATCTCAGGCTGAGAATACCTTTGTTCTTCCACGTATAATCACGGGGCCACGACTGCACAGTGGGGACACCTGAGACACAGAGGTGGGCAAACCCTGCAAGGCCTTCTGCTTCTCAGTGCTGGGTTTTACTGCAGCAGCCTCCTGCCTGGGCTGGGGCCTCTACACTCACTCCGCCCCCTCCCTGCCTTTGCCAGAAGGCTCTGACAGTGCCTTTCTGCCTGGACCCTTTGCAGCTACTGGGATGAAGCCTGGGCACCGTAGCCCACCCGTCCTCCATGTCCCCCACCTCCCTAGCCTCGGCCTACACGCTGCCTTGCTCACCTCACTTGCCACCTGTCCCTTTCAGTGTGCCTGTGTGCCTTGGCCCCTGCTGTTCCCTCTGCATGGCACTCTCCACTCAGGTCTCAGCTGAAATGGCACCTCTGCAGAGATGCCTCCTTTTCTGCACCATATCCTCTACCCTGCCTTGTCTTTGTTTCTGGCCGCATGGCCTGCCTGCCGCATCCTCCTCACCTTCACCAAACACACCCCCGGTAGAGCCACCTTCAGCCTGGGTGTGTCTCCTCCGCATCCAGCTCCCCTGGGCATGGAGCCACCCATCCACCCATCCACGTTTTTAACATTCATCCTTATTGATATGTATACCTGTAAATACTTCATAGTTTGAGCATACCATGCACTATTTATTCATACACACCTTTGCTTTCTTTCACAAAAAATGGCAAAGAAGACCGAAAGCAAAGCAACGTATGTAGAATTATTCCTCTTTCATAAAAAGTGGATAGATATGTGTACTTTTTTTGAGATAGGGATCTTGCTGTGATGCCGACTGGATTCGAACTCCTGGGCTCAAGCAATCCTCTTGCCTCAGCCTCCTCAGTAGCTGGAACTGTATGCAGGTGCTGCCTGACATACATGTTTTATATACACACCCACACACCCGTTTTGGAAGACTGTGACACTACAGATCTCCTGCTTCTCAATAGTGTGATGAAACCTAATCTGAAATCAAGTATCTTGGCCTTGATAGAATCAGACATTTTCTGAAAACATTTGCTAACTCTGGGGAGAAGTTTCCTTTTGCTCCTCCCTGCCTTCATATTTCTACCTTTTGATGTGCTACCTCACTCATGTTCAACGCCAGGAGATTCAAAATTTCCGTCAATTCTTGTAAAAATTCCCTTGTACCCAAACACTTCATGAGTTTAGTAATTTTATTAAAGTGACCTGAGAGAATCATGGGGAACAGGTTCCATTGTCGAGCACCCCCCCGTCCTCCACCATTACTGGCTTCACACTCATCCTTTTCTTAAAATCTTCACTCATTACTCTGGGCAACAGAAAAGTTATTTTCCCTGCACCCCACAGAATAGGTCTGCTCAGTTCTGGGCCTCTCCGTGTTTTACATTTACCTTAAAATTTATCAAGTATTTTAGTTCCTCATATACAATACTTTAGAGAAATTTTGACGGATAAATCTGTCTACTCTTTTTACACAACACAACGAGTAATGGGATTATACGTGATTTAAAAACCTTTATTATGCATTTCTGTAATGGAACAATAAAAAACACGTGTTTCACATTTATAATTAGAGTCTTTCAACTCTTCTGTTTATGAACAAATTTATAATTAGAAAAAAATAATGCATTTGTATTTTAGAAAAAAATGCTATGAAGGGGCTTTAAAACAGGCCCAGAAATTGATGACAGTGGTTTTCAAGCTGTTTTGAACATCCTCCTCAATAAGAAATACATATATGGCTACCTAGTAAATTCAACCAAATAAAAGTTTCACAAAAGAGTGTTCATTCTTGTCATGTGACATAGTGACCCACGAAATCAATTTCACAGTCTACTAATGGATCTTCTGGTTTCATACCTGATCCTGAAAATTAAAAAGAAATTAGTCCGACCATTTATTTCTTATTATTCATATAATAAAAATAAATGTATTTTTACTTCTTTGCTTATTGTGATCTCATAGAGACACAATCTCATGAAGAAATGGGATCTAAATGTCCACCTGTGCCCTTGTTTTTGCTAGCAAGTGGTATTTTTAAGATGTTTTGTTCTGATTCTGTCTGTGTGAAGTCACAATAACAATTTAATTTAAGATTT
Source organism: Cacajao melanocephalus (assembly GCA_963573385.1). Classification (NCBI taxonomy): domain Eukaryota; kingdom Metazoa; phylum Chordata; class Mammalia; order Primates; family Pitheciidae; genus Cacajao; species Cacajao melanocephalus. The sequence goes on from CAUYLG010030443.1 coordinate 181,339, forward strand.
TTAGTTCCTGGGAGAGGCTTTTGAGTTTGGAAAGGACTATTTATGGTTACCTGGGTCTTAAGTTAGTATTTACTTTATTAAAGTTGCCAATTAAAAAAAACATTTTTCTTACTCTATTAAGTTCAACCTTCAAATTTGCATTCTGTTTATAAATTCAACAAATTTTCTATAAATAAAATAATTATTTCTACATGTTCTTTGAGTACAGATTAATTATATACTTGAGCTCATTAAAATTTTAGTAATTTGAATTCCTTTAAATGTTAAAACATACGTATAGAACATAGGTACCTTGATTTTCTCTAACACTTCAAGTGTTTTTCATGATATTGTCTTTCTGAGTTCTTAAGCAACTCTTGTTTGATAAAAAGATTCATAACTCTGGCAAATCAGATTCTCAACTTTCAAAGGCCATTCAGAAACAAATCAAATGATTTTATACTTTTAAAATTAAAAAATCAAATCAGATATCAATCATACATTTCAAATTGAAATCAAAAGGAATCCTAGAACAGACTGCAATGCAAATTCAAGACTGGGTTACAGAATGATTCTTTTGTAATCACAGGTGAACAGGCTGAGTTGAATCAGGCAGTATCTGCCGTATCAACACCCTCAATTTTTAACTGGCATTTGGTTTTGCAACCAAGTGCATCATGTGTGGTCTGTATCTATCTTAAGTTTCTTTTTCTTCTCCATACTTTCATTGTAAACGCTTTCAATATTTTAACCTCCTTTTATTGGAAAATTTTAAACAAATACAAAAGGAGTCAGAAAGGCATAATGAGCAGAATAGACTCATTAACTAGATTGCATAACTATTACTTCATAACCAATCTTTTTTTAAAATCTATACTTCCACCCATTTTCTTCTACCCTGTTTAATATTTAGAAGCAAATCCCAGACACTATGTCATTTTACAGTCCATTTAGGTAATTCACGTCTTTAGAAGGAGGTAAGCCCTTAAAACTAAAAAGACTCACAATGCCTTTATCTCACTTAAAATCAATAGCAATTTTTAATATCATGGAATATTTAGGCAGTGTTCAGATTTCAAATTGTCTTATATATGTATCATTATTTCTTAGCTTGTCTAAGTGTGTGTTTAAATAAGATTTTTGTGATTGGTTGATATTCTTCTTAAGTCTCTTTTAACCTATCAGTTTGCTTCTTCATTTCTTATTTTTTTCTTGGCATTTATTTGTTGAAGAAAGTGGGTCACTTGTTCTGTAGAGTTTCCCAGTATAGATTGTGCTGAATTGATTTCCATGGTCATATGGTGTCATTTAATATGTTTTTCTTGTAAATTGAATGTTTAATCCAGAGGCAGACTTGAATGTGGGGTGTGTGTGTGTGTGTGTATGTGTGTATGTGTGTGTGTGTGTGTGTGTGTGTGTGTGTGTGTGTGTATGTTTGAGGGAGATTATAGCAGGACAACTTCCTAAGTAGTAGAGTCCCCATCAGGAGTCATATCTGGTCATCTCTTCAACCTTTTTGAAATCACTTGACTCAGGTAAATCAAATTGGGTACCCCCTGTCCAGGTTGCAGCTAATTTTTTTTTTCCATGTGAGTAGAGTTATTTGAATTCTGCTCTCCTCGTTCCTCTTTGTGACATTTTCCTTTTTGTGGGAGTGGCACTGAGTCCCTCTCCCATGTTTTATATTTTATGTTTCATGGGCCACGATTATAGTATTGATAAAAATCTATCAATGGAGTTGAGCTTCTCTTTGTGTGAGGAGAGATGAAACTGGTGCTTCAAGTAATCATTATACAGACTATATAGCTGAAGCAGAGGGGGCAAATCCTCTTGAGAATAGGTAAGTTTTAATCTAACATGTAGAAAAAGTGGATGACTTTTAGGGTTCTTGGGAATTCCAACTCTGCAAACAACCCCCTCTTTGACTTAAAATTCCAGAAAGGATTTCTTCATTTCTTTGACCTAGGCTTGAGTCTCTTTTATAATGTATTTAACTTACAGTACTTTATTACATCTCAATGTGAATATGTCTTTCTAATCTTTCCTGCGATGTGACTTTGAAAGGGGAGGTTAGAGATCTTGGCAGGAGTTGGTCCTCTTGGTGAAGACTGAGAGGGAAAGTCCCATCTGGGCTTGTGGCATATACTCAGGAGTCACATGCTGGGGAGATTAGATTCACTCTGGGGCAGGCCAAGAAGGGGGAAAAAGGGAGGTGACGTGATACTTTGAATTTACGTGGATCCTGATCTAAAATTTTAGATTATTCTTGAACCCAACCAGTCTCTTCCAGGTTTACTTTTGGATCTTGAATGATAATTCTTTTTTCGACTATCAGCATAATACTCTACTCCATTAGCAGTTAAGCAAAAAGTCACCTGCCTTGGGTAGATTTGTAACTCCATTATTGCTGAAAAATACTAATAGTCAAATGAAGTGCTCATTTTGGTTGGCAAAGCTGTACAAGAACTGTAGCTGGAATGCACACTGCCAAGATCACCAACCCAGTACATCACTGACTTCAAAATCAAGAGCACTGTTAATTCAAAACGTAACAGTTGAAAGTAATTGTTTCTGTTTATTTGACAAAACCCATTTCTCGAGAATAGATACTGGCGTAAATACTTAAATGCTTGTTATTTGTGAAGGAAACTGTACTTAAAAGTCATTCCTTCTTTAGCATTCATACAAGCCAAACCCAGTTTATCCAGTTTTCTCACTGGGGTGGTAATAGAATATATCACCGGGGTTTTTATATTTCCACTGTTACCCTTGCAGAGAGCAACTTGGATAGGAAGCAAGTAGATTGAAATGACTCATGTGTCATCAAAATTATTTCTGTTGAAGGTAATTTCAGCAATAAAACACTTTGTACTTTATGTCCTTAGACACTCTTAGCATGAGGCATTAAAAAAAAATCGGTAGAGACCAATCCCTCTACTCCAGTATGACTAGTTTCCTTATGGAAGGAATGCCATCTGAAAAGGCAGAGACACACACAGAAAAAGCAGTGTGGGGAAACAGAGAGAACATACCTACAGCCAATGAGTGTCTGAGACCACCAGAGGCTAGGAAAGAGGCACAGAATTAATGACCCCTCACAGCCCTCAGAACCAGCCCAGCTGACACCTTGATCTTGGACTTCTAGCCTTCAAAACTGCCAGGCAAAAAGCTTCTGTTGTTTAAGCCACTCACAGCATTTCTGCTGTGGTAAGTTGTTATGGCAGCCCTAACAAAATGATACAGTTGGGAAGTCCAGTGAAAAAGAAATGCATTCTTTGAAAACTGAACGTGAGTAAGAGAGAGCAGGTGGGCTAAAACAATGGCAGATGGATTTCCAAGTCTCTCAATCAAAAAAGACGACTTTTCATTAATAAATGCTATAGTCTGAGACCCTCTTGTGTCTCCAGATCTTTTTTCCCTTCAGTTCTTCCTAATGTCTTTCCTAGTGCTCTCCCCAACTTTCTTTCTTGGCTGCATGCAGGTTTTATTCATTAAAACACACTGAGTTTCTAGCAGGAGCCGGTCACTGTGCTGGCCATTGAGGCATGACTGGCCCCAGCCCTCATGGAGGGCCCAGTCCAGAGTGGGTAATGGTCATGCAACCATGGATATCAAGGACAGAGGGGTAAGGGCCGTAGAGGAGTAACTACAAGGGGAGCTAAGGCTACTCTTCGGAGGAGCACCTAGTCTGATTTTTGTTAGTCATATAGAGCTTCCTGAAGGAATTGACTCCTAGGTTTGTTGAGACCTAAAAGATAAAGGCAAAATGAGTGGAGAGAAGTGTTCCACGCAGAGGGAACAGCACATAAAGTCTGGAGATGAAATTAATGACTGTGTCTTAGACTGTAAGTGAGCAAACAGTGAGAGATGAGTCAGAAGGGGTTGGCAGAAGCCAGATCGTATAATCTTTGAAGCCGTAATACATCTTTTGACTTACCCAAAAGCATACAGAGTGATGGGATTCATGCTGAAAAGAGCAGCCAGATTTGTGCTTGGACTAGTCATTGCTTTTACTTGAAGATGGCAAATTGAATACTGGCAGAAATCTCCCCTTCCACTCTATCATACAGTGTTGATATCGCTATATTAAAATTGTGTTACTAAATACATCTCATGCTTGAAAATAAGAAAAGGGAAATAAAAACCAGAAATCCAGAAGCTTGCCAAAAATTGAGGGGAGAGGAAGTAGACAGGAGTCCATGATAGTAACAAGGGCCTACATCCACTGGGTTTCTAGGGGACTTGGATTGTGGAACTGGAGCCTTTTAACACTGGGGAGCAGGGCTGGCGCTATTCTATCTATCTGCCCATGGCAGGGGACCGAGAGGGACTATCTCTTCTCAGCAGAGTCCAGAGTTTCTCTGCCACAGGGAAAAAGAGTCTGGAAATGAGCAATCCTTTGTATACCTGGTCTAAGCCTGGTCTGGAGCTGTCCGTGATACAGAGCTGGGGATGAGGACACTGCAGGAACACCTGTCAGGAGACTGCCGCAACCCAGAATGCATGTAGGAGACGCCTGTGAAAGATGAGTGCATGATAATTAGAAAGTTATTTGAGGAAGAGCAATATCATTAAAGATACACAACAGACACCATAAATGGGATAACTGATACTTGAGCAATTACAGCTAATTCAGGAATTAAGAAAGGACTTTAAACTGGATATACGATTACCCAAGAAACAAACTAGGAAATAGCAGCTGTAAAATAAGCTGGATAACAAATTAACCAAACTTGAAGATCAACCTAAAGAAGTTTCTCAGAATGCAGCATGAAGAAATAGAGAAGAGAAATAGCCAAGGAAGGTTAAGAGATCATGAGAGCGGATTCAGAAGATTCAGTATACATTTAAGAAAATACATAGGAGTGAATTTTGAATGGCTAATATATGAATGAGGATTTTGCAAAAGGAAATAGAGATATGACTCCTTGAGTTGAAAAAAATCCCATGAAGGAATAAAGAGGCAAAAAAATCTGCATATAGATATTATGCTTAAAACTTTGGAACATTAGATATAATGAGAGCATCCTAAATTCTGTCAGAGATATGATATGGAGCAGCAGTCCCCAACCATTTTGGCACCAGGGATGGGTTTTGTGGAAGACAGTTTTTCCATGGATGGGGGAGGGGTGGTTTTGGGATGCTTCAAGTGCATGAACATTTATTGTACTTTACTTCTATTATTATTACATTGTCATATATAATTAAATAATTATACAACTCACTATAGTGCAGAATCAGTGGGAGCCTTGAGCTTGTTTTCCTGCAACTAGACGGTCCCATCTAGGGGTGATGGGAGGCAGTGACAGATCATCAGGCGTTAGATTCTCATAAAGAGTGTGCAACTTTGGTCACTCACATACACAGTTCACAACTGGGTTTGTGCTCCTCTGAGAATCTAATGCCTCCCCTGATCTGACAGGAGGCAGAGCTCAGGTGATAATGTAAGCATTGGGGAGCAGCTGTAAATACAGATGAGGCTTTTCTGGCTTGCCTGCTACTCGCCTCCTGCTGTGTGCCCTGGTTCCTATGGGTCCGTGCCCCGCAGGGTGTCTGGGGGTTGGGGACCCCAATACAGAGTAAAAGAAGAATAAATATTAAAATAATGTCATATTTTTTTATTAACAATATTAGATGCCATAAAACAACAGGGAAATATGTAAAAAACTCAGAGAATAACATCCTTTAATACAGAAATATTTATTATTCTAAATTATGCATCAGAAATTAAAGTTAAAGATCTTTGGCTGAGCATGGTGGCTCACGCCTGTAATCCCAGCACTTTGGGAGGCTGAGGTGGGCGGATCATGAGGTCAGTTCCAGACCAGCCTGACCAACATGGTGAAACCCCATCTCTACTAAAAATATAAAAATTAGCTGGGCATGGTGGTGCATGCCTGTAATTCCGGCTACTTGGGAGGCTGAGGCAGGACAATCGCTTGAACCTGGGAGGTGTAGGTTCCAGTGAGCTGAGATCAAGCCACTGCACTCCAGCCTGGGCAACAGAGCAAGACTTTGTTTCAGAAATAATAATAATAATAAAGATCATTTCAGATTACGAGAATAACTGGAATTTATCACACATACACCCTTGATGAAAGAACTTCTAAAGTATGTATCCCAGCAAGAAATAATAATAAGCAAAGAAGTTGTTAAAACACATTGGTGAATTATTTATTGATTTAAAAACAATAGGAGAAAGATGAATTTAGAAACAAACTGGGACTAAAATTACATTAAGTATATAACTGTACTTTTCAAGATGTTCAACAAAAATAAATAAAGTGAACTAGACTAATATAACAGAATTTATCAAAAGAGAAAGAACAGAAAGAGAAAGCATAGTAAGGAGAAATACAAAATATTAGAAAGAAGCATACATGTGACAATGTCACAGTAAATGTGGACAGGCTGATTGCCCCTATGAGAATAGGGACCTTCTTTCTTTGTCATAGCTCTATCCTTGCCATCAAGTTTTTAAATAAGATATTGGTTTTATGAGATCTTTTCAAAAAGATTTTTAAAAATCTAGCTATATTCTGGTGAAAAGACTCACTTTAGAAAATCCCTGAGAGTCTGAAAATCCAAGGAAGAAGGAAGATATGCCAGGCAATTACTAACAGCAACAAGTATCTGGTATAGCAATATTAGAATGACAAGTAATAAAATTCAGGGCAAAATGCATTAAAAGAAACAGGTTGACATTTCATGTTGATAAAAGGAACAATGTACTTTTATGCATTTTAAATACGGTCTTAACTAATAAAAATCTGATAAAACTATATTTAGAAATAAAAAATCATGGTGGAAGACAAACGTGATATACGACTCTTAACATGAGAAAAAGCCACAAACACCCAATTTAAAACATTAGCACAGGACTTGCATAGAGATTTCACCAAAGAAGACAGACAAATAGCTGATGGAACACATGAAAAGATAGTCAATGTCACCAATCCTTAGGGAAATGCAAATCAAAACCAAAATGAGAGCAACCTAAATATCCATAAATGGATTAATGGATAAAGAAAGTCTGATATATGCATACAATGGAGTATTATCCAGCCTTTATAAAGAATAGAAATTCTGATACATGCTACAACATGGATGAACCGTGAGGACATTATGCTAAGTAAGATAGGCCAGTCACAAGAAGGACAGATACTGTCCATTTATGTGAGGTTTCTAGAGTAGTCAAACGAATGGAGACAGAACATAGATTGATGGTTTTCAGGAGCTGAGTGACGGGGAGGAGAGAACGAATGAAAGTTTTTGTTAATGAGTACAGCGTTTCAGTTTTGCAAGATGAAGAGTTCTGTGGGTGGTTGGCAGTTTTGACAGAACAATGCGTACGTACTTAATGCTACTGAAATGCACAGTTCTGAGATCTGAAAAGATTGGGCGCGTTCAGGGTGGTATGGCCATAGACTGAAACACACACTTAAAAATGGTTAAGATGTTACTTTTATGTTATGTGTCTTTTATCCCAATTAAAATGCAAATAAGGATACTCTTCTTGATGTATTTTGGAGAATGGTTTAATGGGGACAAATACAAGTTGGAAAGATACCAGTTGGAAAATTTTTCTGTGAATCAGTAAAGACATAACAGTGACTTTAATTCAGGTAGTGTAAATGGGACTGAAGTCAAAGGGAGGGATTGAGAAATAACTAGAAGGTAGAAACAAGAGGACTCTGAATGACTAGATGTGAGTGCAAAGGGAGAGAGAAGCTACTTTCATTGCTTGGTTTCAGGATTGGATAACTGGGTGAATGCTGGAGCCATTTACTGAGACAGTACACCCAGGAAGAGGAGCAAGATCTAGCAGACAAGATGAGGAGTTTAGCTTAGACTAAGACAAGTTGGAGATGTCTCTGAGACATCTCTCAGGGACCAACATCTCTTTCTTCAACCTCTTCATTTTCTCTTTACTTCTTCCACTAAAACACCCACTGGCTTTCTTTCTATGCACACTTTACACAAATAAACAAAATTATGTTGACTCTAGGAGTGTTCCCACATCAGTGCAGCATACCTCTTACTGGGTAGAGCCTGGGATTGCTCAAATATAGACTTGTCTCAAACAGGATTTATTTCCCGAAGGTCAAAGAATGCTTAATGCAATGGAACAGATTGTGTTTCCAGTGGACACAAGAATCCCAGATGCAGAACACTAACAAGAAGCTTGTATAACCACAAGGCCAAGTTCATTTCATTCTTACTCGTTATAATACAATTCTACAATTTCACTGATGGTGTGGATAAGACACTTCACAGCTGTCACTGGGACTGGGACCTGCCAACTGTTTTCTTTTGCTCTGCTTTCTTTCCTGCAGATAAAATGTTTTGTAGAAATAACATAATGGATCCCCAAATTTGGTTTGTTTATATTTAGTGATCTGCTGTGATGCTAACAGAGCATATTCAGGACATAACACTTAATGCAGAATGGTGGTGTCAATCATGTTCTGATGTTGTCCATTTGGTAGCAGGCATTGAGGAAGATGCTTTTCCTAAACAAATACAAGTGTATTAATAAAAACAAAGACCGTAAATTTAGGTAAACAAGCGCAATCCTGATTGGTTATGTGATTTTTGAGCAGGTTTAGCCAGCCTCAATCTCAGTTTCTTTATCTTTAATTAAAATGAGGGAAAAAACACCTGGTTTATAGTTATTTTAAAGATTAAAGGAGATATATGTGAATGTATCCGTCATAGTACTTAACACATTGCAGGCATTAACAAATATTAATTTCTCTTCCCTGGTGAACTGTTTTATGATTAAAATACCAAATTTTCCCAGACCATCCCAACCTGAAGGTAAAAAGGGGACCACGACAGCAGCATAAATGTCCCTAGCCTCTTACATGGGGCCTGATAAATTCCGTTCAAAGAAATTCTCCCAAATTTGTAGAGTGCCCAGGATTGTCTCCCACGTGTTGATGAGCACAGCTCTCTCCACTCACACACACAGCTTGCCTGGTTCGTCTTTGCCTTGGCTGTTCATGACCCTTTGCTGGGACTGGGGTTACTGATCCTGGTAAGGCCAGTGCAGAGGTGCCAAGAAACTTTTGATGACTTTGGGAAGATATTGGGAAATTCCCTCCTACCGCTGCCAGCGTCCACGTCCTGCCATGAAGGCTAGATGTTTTATAGAGCCAGCACCATTCTCTGGGCCAATCCACAGGGCACCAAAACCACTGTTTCCTTCCCTGATGTGTCGAGAATCTATTTTCTGTCTTTATATTAACATTAATTCTTTTTGTTTGTATTTTCAGCCACTTTCTTCTTGGGGACCTAATTATGAGTTATTGGGGACTGGGCCAGAGGAAAATTTGACTAACATGTATCACACCAAAAATCTGCTCTCCCTCCTAACACTGAAGCTTTATTAGAAGGCCAAGCTTTTACTTGAACGCCTTTCTTCTCTTAGGATAAGTTATTTTACAAGAGTTTTTTCAATTCCTTATGCCAGTCAACTTCCCTCTGCCCAGTCCCCTTAGGGCCACCTCAGCAGTCTTCCAGATGTTCTAAGGTGAATATTTCTTGTGTTCTAGTTGAGAATCCTGCTATAGTTTCTCACATAGAAAGACTTTTAGAGACTTTTTTTTTTTAAGAAAACTTTTCCTCTAAAGAGGGGGAGGAAGACTGGAAAAAAAAACCATGAAATAATTAATTGTTTTTAAAAAATTTTAGGAGCACAAAGTGGTTTTGCCTAAATGGATGAAATGTATAGTGGTGAAGTCTGGCATTTTAGTGTACCTGTCACCTCAGTAGTGTCCATTGTATCCAGTAGGTGGTTTTTCATCCCTCACCCCACCTCCCACTCTCCCCACTTCTAAGACTCCAAGGTTCATCATACTACTCTGTGTGCCTTTGCATATCCGTAGCTTAGCTCCCACTTATAGATGCGAACATGTGGTATTTGGTTTTCTGTTCCTGAGTTACTTCTGTTAGGATAACGGTCTCCTGCTCCATCCAAGTTACTGCAGAAGATGTTATTTGATTATTTTTTATGGCTGAGTAGTATTCCATGTATATACCACATTTTCTTTATCCACTCATTGGTTGATGGGCACTGAGGTTGATTCCACATCTTTGCAATTGTGCATTATGCTGTGATAAACATATGCGTGCAGGTGTCTTTTTTACATAATGACTTTTCCTTTGGATAGATACCTCAGTAGTGAGGTTGCTGGATCGAATGGTAGATCTACTTTTAGTTCTTTAAGAAATTTCCATACTATTTTCCATAGAAGGTGTACTAATTTACATTCCCATGAACAGTGTATAAGTGTTCACTTTTCATCACATCCACACCAGCATCTATTGCTTTTTGACTTTTTAATAATGGCCGTTCTGGCTGGGGTATCTCATTGTGGTTTAATTTGCATTCATTATGAAATGATTATGATAACTTTGGATGTGAGAGAGTAGGGGGGGATTTTAAGGAAGGGTGGGGGAGGTGGGGACCTGGATTTGGGCAGTGGTCATGGAAAGAAAGGGGCAGATTCTAGAGACTTGATGAAAGAATAAACAAATGTAATCAGTGACTAGATTGGATGAACAGAACCTGAAGGTTGTCATGAATGATTCTGAGTTTTCTGGGAATCTGTGCCTCTAAAGTCGATTTGTCTGAATAGTAAAAATTGAAATTCCAAATCATTAATGTAAGTTTTCAGAGTCCTGTACCCCTTGCCAGCCACCCTGCTTTAAAATCACTTGCTGTTGAAATTCTTCAGTATCTCTTTTCTTTGCTTTCCTCTAAGCACCAAGCTTATGCTTGACTGGCTATAACTTGTCTTCTTTCCTCTATGTATGTTGATGATATAGATTTGCTGGTCCTCACGAACATGCCGGTGAGTTGGACTCCAAGGGCAATCTGTCTGTTAGTTTTGACAGTATTGTCTAGTCTCAGTGAGAGATAGATAGAAGACCACTGAGATTTCTCTGAGTCTGAAAATAGTTCTTAGGATTCAAATTTGTTTTGAAGGAGCATTCTTCACATGCCCATGGTCAGGAACAATTTAAGGAGAAGTAGGATCCAAAAAGTTGATTGGATTCCCCCCCACCCTCTCTTCACAGTCTATATTAGGCCCTAGCCTATCAAAAATATTTAAGAAGAATATTTCTAAAATATTATGCTGAGCTTTAAGGAAATGAACGACAGTATGGACAGCTTTGGGCAATGATATGAGTGGGTCTCCAGGATCCATTTTTCTTCATTATTGTTCTCAAGCTGATGTCTGTTTGCTTAGAGCTCTTCACAGGGAACTTCATCAGGACTGGCCTTAAAAATTCCGGTTGCTAAGCCTTTCCTTTCCCAGATCCAATATCAGATTGTCGTGTTCCTAGAGGTCAGTGGTCTAATAAATAATAATGATAGATATGGTTTATGGAGTACCTGGCATGGTGCTTTTCATACATTATCCATTTAACCCGCACAAAAATTTGGGAAGTATTACTATCCCTCTTTACAAATGCGGAGAGACTGAAACACCAAGAGTGTTTAATATTAATATCTTTAATATTAAGTTGGATAAAGGTCATGAAGCTTTAAGTGCCAGAGATAGAATAGGACCACAGGTCTCCCTTACAACATACATGCCTGCTGATTATACTTTCAATCTCTTAATTCTGAAGAATGATTTCCAATGGACATTTCAGGAATCGAGGCAAGCTCTCAGAGGCTCTGTCTTTGATAAGGGCTTTTTTCCCCCCCACAGTGGGGCCATATTCTCTTAAACTTGCTTTTGAATGAAGCAAGCTCTTTGCAAAGCTCTTGTTAGCAGAAACAAACAAAACAAAAACAAAAACACAAAAAACACGTCTTAATTCAAAATGTTCTTTGAAATCTCATAATCTGTATTTTCAAAAACATTATAAGGCAGGTGAACTGTTCGACTTAAAAAGATTAAAACTTTATTTTACACACCAACTCCTCACTGCCGCTCAATAGACGTTCCTTAATTACAATGTGTTAAAAAGAATGAAGCAGAAGTATAGTCTATAAAAACATTTGTCATCTTTGCTTTTTTGGTTTCCTGATTCTGAGGAACTCAGTGGTTGTTTGTCGGACTCCTCTGTACCTGCATGAGCACAAACCCCCTTTTGCTGGGGTGAGCCTCAAGCAGAACGGTGAAGTGGCTGAAGTTTGAAGAGGAAGTGCTCCCAGCTTCCTCCTCTCTACCCATTTCCCGGCCTCTTTGATAATTTTTTCAAAATAAAATAAAATGCAAAGAAGACAAACTTTTCCTTTCCTCTCACTCATGGAGGGATCTTCAGACACATTTTTATATGATTTAAAATAAATGTAATTTGTAATTTCTGGGTATTGACCTTTTCAGTTACATTTCAAATCACAAAACCAAAGCTTTATTTTTTCCTAAAGGAATTCCGGGTTGAGAAACCTGAGAAGTGAAGGGATGGGAAATGGCTGAAGAAAGCATTTGGCTAGGATGAGCACAGTATTCCTCCTCTTCTCCCCCAAACAGACAGGCTGCATGAGAAAAGTCTTGAAGGTAGTCATTGCTTTACTGATTTTTTTCCTTGGTGGATTTTGGCAGCTCTGCTTTGTCAGATGATACTTCAGGCCATTTTTTCACTGTGTGGCAGGAAAAAGTAAAGAGGTTTCAAGGAAATAGAACTGTCTTTTGCTCGGGGGCTTGTTGATCTGGGCAAGTCTTCCTGCAACAGCTCTGATAAGGGTTTAGAGAGTGTTTCAGCGTTTACAAAACATGTTAATCAAGCAGTCAAGTGGAAAAGTTTTTTTTTTTTTAACACATACAAAATATGATTAAAACTGAGTGCAAATTATTTGGATTAGACTTCACTTGGGACAGTCTCTTAAAAACGGGATTATTCCTTTTTCCTCTGATGATAAAAATACTTAATTGCAATGCAGAAAAAACTCTTTCCTCCATCTCCCCTTGTTGCCGTTGCATGAGAGTAGCAGAGAGTAGTGCCCACGTGGTGGTGATGTACACATGATGGCTTGCGTGGGGTGGGACAAAAAGCTTGCAGTATGATGCTGCCTGCCCTGCGGTTGCTACATCGGGAAGCCCACTCTATGTTCCTGCCTAGTCAAGTCTTCCGCCTCCTACTTTCTTTCTGGGCTGTGAGTATTTTTATGCTAGCTTGAAGCTCCTAATATTCTTGAACCATGTGAGGAAGCAATCCTACACCATTGCTGTTGAACCTTTCTTCATGAGGAATTTGTTGAGACTTGAGGGCCCCCATCATATGTGGGACCATTATAAGCAAATCTCCTGTGATTTTACCCTTGTGCTCCATGGTCACAACCCACTGCTCATCACTCATCATAATGTGCTCCTCTCCCTTGATCCAACAAAATGAGCCGGTTTATAGCCTGACCATCCCACATTGAAGCTCACTGTCTAGTCTTACCTATTTTCACAGAACTTCTAATCAGGTTTTCAGTGTCTTAAATAAGTCACTCTATATGAATGAACAGCCAAAGACGTCTAGATATTTGAGAAAACACTTTACCATGAAGTGAACTCAGAGGAAGCAAAGACAATGTAGGAAAAAAAAAAAGACCAAACTAAGATTCTCAGATAAGAGAAGATAATGAATCCATGGACACGAACAGAATACTATCAAAATGAATGATAAGAGAATAAAAAACACCATCAAATATAAACATGATGACAGCAGAAATTAAAAATTAAACCAAAACATTGATACAGTTGTGGAGTAAATGTTACAGACTGAATTGTGTCCCCCTCAAATTCATATATTGAAGTCTTAATCCCCAGTACTTGGGAATGTGACTGTATTGGGGATAGGGCTTTAAAGAGGTATGTAACTTAAAATATGGCTCTTAAGGTAAGTCCTACTCCAATACAACCAGTATCCATTCAGAAAGAGGCAATTAGGACTCAGAGAGAGACACCAAGTTTGTCCCTCATAGAGGGATGAACATGAAGAAGCAACAGGAGGAAGGCTGCCTGCAAGTGGAGAAGAGAGAACTCAGAGGAGACCAACTGTCCTGGAACCACACTCTTGGACTTCTAGCCTTTAGGACTCTGAGGATGTAAATTTCTCTTTTTAAAAGTAGCTACTCTGTGGTATTTTGTTATGGCAGGCCTAGCAAGCCTATATAGTACACTTACAAGACATCAAAATAACCACAAAATCAACTAGACGAACAGACCAAAATCAGAAGATGGAAAGCAAGGGACAAAAGAGGAAAAGAGTCAAGCAGTCCAAGTGGATCAAGAACACATAGAAAACAGGCAAATAAAAGAAAGAAAATTATAAAAAAAAGAAAATTTCATGAAATGTTTTGCCTAGTGCCTATGATAATAATAGAAAATAAAAAACACAAATCCTATTGTGAAATTTCCGAGTACTGGGAATGAAAAGCAGATCTTACAATTTTCCCAGAGAGAATGACAAAGAAAAAGTGCAAAAATTGGTCTTAGGTACAAAGAATCAGAAACCAAAACAGGGTTTTTAATTTCTCAAGAAGAGAAAGTTTAAGTAATTGCAGGTGAGTAATTGTAAACTCATTTTATTAGTTGAATTTGTTTCTATGACTATACCATGGGAAACTTCAGAGAACTTTTCTACTAATGTTAAGAATGACTTGTGTTTAACCCAAAATATTAAACAGCATGGCACTTAGTATATAGTCCATTATGCTTCAGTGCTCAATGAAAGCCAAAGGGAAATGAGAGGATGGACTAAATGTGATATTTGTCAGCAAGGTTTGCTGCCAACAAAGATTTTTACCATTGTATTGGTCAGATGACATTTGGGTAACAGGATTATGTTCTAAGCCACTGATCTAAAAGGGACTTTTTCAGAAGACAATGAATAGGAAAGTGAATCAAGTTGGAATCTAGTCATACAGGAAAAGGATGAAAGAATAAAGGATGCCTGGTGGGAGTGTAAAGTAGTTCAACCATTGCGGAAGACAGTGTGGCAATTCCTCAAATACCTGAAGACAGAAATACCACTTGACCCAGCAAACCCATTGCTGGATATATACCCAAAGGAATATAAAATATTCTATCATAAAGACACATGCACACATACATTCACAGCAGCAGCATTCATAATAGCAAAGACATGTAGTCAACCTAGGTGTCCCTCAACAGTGGACTGAAGAAATGTGGTAAATAAACAACATGGAATAATTCACAGCCATAAA